>PVKA01003684.1:0-25032 GCA_004027165.1 Ctenomys sociabilis | reverse complement strand
ACATAATATCCTGTCCAACCACCATTAGTGCAGATCTTGCCTATCATAGAATTATGTAGAAGCACAGCATTATCTATCCCAACTGTACTGTCTATACTCACACATCATGATTTTTTCTTTCTACAACCCTTCCTTTGTCTACACCTGTCAAAAGTGGGCACTCCATTGACATTCAACTACCTTAGGTGCTTGAACTCGACACCACAATCCAACACAGTCCAGCATTCTGCAACCATAGGGAATTATTCAAAGAAATTGTCGACCATATCCATTTACAACTCAGCTTAATATTATGGGCTCACGATGTATACTTCATTTTTATACTTTTATACTTTTCTGCTGGATGGTTAAGACCTAGGTAGATCAAAACTTATATACCAACACATGAACTTTATATTTCCTATGTGGTCATTGAAGTCTTCTCTTGTGATATTGTAATATTTTAAAAACAGTTCTGCTGGTTTTGATGCTTGCTGATATTTTTAGACATCAATGTCATGATTAGAGAATGCAGCCTCCTTAGAGTGCTTAATATGGACTAAATATTTGTTCACCTACAAAAAATTCCCAAATTGAAGCTGAGTCTCCAATGTAATGGCACATAGAGGAAGGGAAGATCAGTGGGCAGTGAGTAGACCATGGTGATGGAGCCCTTGCTACTGGGTCTGATGTCTTTAAGAGACTCCTCCTATAATGCATCCTCTATTTTCAGCGTACTACACAAGATGCAAGGACGATGTCCCACCTGGAAGAGAGTCCCTACCACAAGGCGAAAGAATGACACCTACAGCTCAGTCTGACAGCTTTCCAAATTAATGAATATATTTTTACTGATTATAATTCAATGCAGCTTTCTGTTAGAGCAGTTCCAAGAGACAAAGATATTGACTGTTAGCTATATAATCATTGAAAGCTTTTAAACACTGCTGCTACTACTCTTTCAGGTAAAGTTCAGAAAATAATGCAATCATTACAATAAAGGTAAAAAATACAAATAGTTCATATATTCAATGCACTGACGTGGGTATCGGTCACATAGGAGGGTATCTGACACTGATAAACAAGAATGAAAAGGAGGCACTGGAAAGAGTTTCCAAACACTCAGGAGGGGAATAAAATGCCAACAAATCTGTAACATATTCATACGTTCATATTAATATCATTATTAGTTTCAATAATTCTGCTTTTTTCTTCCTAGAAGGACACAGTTGGTATTTTGGTTGTCACGTTAAGCTGAAGTTTCAGTTAAGAGAAAAGTAGGAAGAGAAATGTGTGTGTGTGTGTGTGTGTGTGTGTGTGTGTGTGTGCGTATTTCATTAAATAAGAGTTATAGAAATGGAAAGTAAAAGTACAATAATTAAATATTTGGTGGAATGAAATTTAAAACAATCTTCCTCTTTTTGGAAGTGCCTGAAGTACTAAGTATTGTAGGACACGACAAACACAATAATTTTCTCAAAACTATTCCTGACATGATGTCATTCAACACATTTTGATGGGAGGTTTCTCCACCTCACAAAGAACTATGCCGCTTTACTGTACGTTTTTAATTGTTGGAATAAAAGGAAACTTTCCTATCCTTAGTCTCTATTCCTTTGCCTGAGATCTGGTGGACAAAGAACAAGCTAATTAACCTCTAGGGCCCCTGATTCTCTTCCTTGTCTGAAAGAGAGATAAGCATGTCAACTTCACAAATGTGCTATGAGCCTTCAGTGGAAAGATACCCGTGGAACAGTCAATGACACTTTCCAAAAGAAAAACTTGTGAAAAAATAGGAGTAGGCTTCAAAATGGGGCTAAAAATCACTCTCATCGTTATTTATTTAAGGTAGAAATAGTGTGAGGCAACATTTTAATATAGAGGATAGACTATGGGAAAACTCATGGATTTTTAATCAACAGAGACTTAGATTATATAAACATGTACAGACCACTGTGTACATTACAGCTACAACAGGTTTAATAGCATAGTGTTTTCTAACCATTCTTACCTATATGGTTCTCATTGTTATTTATGGCATTGTCTTATCTTTGGCAATAAGAGAATGCATGATCCCTGCTCACTTGCTTATTTAATATTTTCTCCTCGTGGTACTGTTCTCCCAACTAATATTTGCAAGTGTTCAAATGTTGGATTTTTCTTAATTGACTCCTTTAGTTTTTGGTCTTCCTTTTTGTACTCTGCTGGTTTTTCTTCCTGTTTCCCTTTTTGGCTTCCCAGTGACAGCCTCCTTTCAATTTCTCTTCTCTATTAGCCTCTCCTGAGAATAAACCAGTGTCAAAATGTTAGCTCCATCTGGTTTCCCATTACCAGCTCTGCAAGTCCCCAGGCCCCTCCTGTATTTAGCAGTCTAGGAGTCATTATGGCCTGAACATCATTTTCAAATTGTCATGTAAATAAATTCACAAGGTTCCAGAAAATAGGAAAATACAAACACCTGTGAAATAGTGATTACTTTTGCCTTACCTCATGCCTACTTTGTGTTAGATTTATCCAAATTCTTCTATTGGAGACTGATATAGTTATGCAGCAACTGTGAAATTAATTATCAGCTAGGAGGGTTAAGGACTTAAGGTGTGAAAATTGCTAGTTGACAAAGGCCGTAGCTCCATTACATCTTAAAAATGAAGTAGACAATGTGCACTGGTCTCAAAGCTTTTCTTCATTGTATGAATCCATTCAATATACTCAGAAAAAGTCCCATGGAGAAAAGTTAGCCAAAAGAAAGTAACAATAAAAAGCACACAACTCCTAGACAAAGAATCGTCTCTGATATTGAATATTATAAAACATGTATTTTCGGTTTAGCTTCTAGTTGTTGTTTATCAGGAAGCAAGCTGAGCTACATAAGATGAAAACATACAACTTGTACAGTGTGACTTTCGAGAACCGGCATTTTCTCAACTAGCTAGTTCTAGGAACAATACCAGCTAGTACTAGTACTCTGCTTGCCAGTAGAACAAGGGTGGCTCTCCCACAGACTAATTTATCTCTTATAGGAATAACAAAGTCATTCCTATAAGCAGGCATGTGATGAAAGAAATAACCAGCAAAATGTTAGCTGATGTATAATAAACAAGCTTTCTGTTCTGGGTTGAAGGTTATTACCAAGACACCAAGCTTGGTATTGCCAGTGATCATTTGGCTTCTTCTTAAAAAAATGTTCTTTTTTAGTTGGCAGCCAATGGAGAGGGGCAAGGATGAAAATGAGAGACAGGAAATTACAGAACCTTTGATAAAATTTTCAAATCCCTTAATCCCAGCAATATGTAAGCCAGCTCTTGATCTTGACCGAACATTTTCTGAGTCAATACATTTATTTTTACTTGATCTATCTGAGCTGAGTTTCTGATATTTATTACTAAAAAAGTGATACACAAAGCCTCTCAATTCCAAGATAAGCCCTTCTTTTCTGAATGCCCAAATATGCTGAGCCTATCATGAGCACTTGGTGTACAAGTATATCTAAGAGACACTCTGATGCTGGTGTCTGGCTCATCTTATTGAGAAAATAGTGCACTTTGTGACTAGATCCCCATGTCTATACCAATTGTTATGCATGAAAGTTGCAGGATTGTTGCTGACATCTAATTTTGGGGTGTCTACCAATCAGTGCAAAGATGTATCACTTATATTTTAATAAAAACAGAGAAGCCTAATGATTAAAGAGGAGAAGTCCTCTTCATTGTGTTAGGTTCTCTTTCTCTTCCTCCTCTTTCTCCTCTACCTCTTCTTATTTCAACATTTCCTTGTCTCTCTTTCTTCTTTTTTCTACTTCTTCATTTTCTGACTCTTCATCCATTTGGGACCTCATCAGGAATAAAACCAATAATCTGTTTAACTAGCATCTAACTTAGACTTTGTTCTGTTTTACATTTAACTATACATTTTCTTTCATTAACCTTATATATACACTTCTGAAAGTTCCAATTTATTTTAGCAGTGTTAACAAAGCCATTAAGAAATATAAAATTAGGGGAAACTTTACTTGCTTTCAATAAATATCTTTAAAAATTGCAAAGAATACAAAACGCGATATGGTACCAAACATGGAAAATGAGATGAGAAGTCATTAAAGAAAAGGTTATGGAAGGAAATATTATAAGCAACATGATTTGAAGCATCTATTCTATGTTTCCCTTCCCATAGATATTGTATATTAATCACTAAGCTTTGGAGTTTATGTTTTATATGATCAAAAGATTAAATAAATTAATATAATGGATGATGTTAGACACACAGGCAGTAATTAATAGCCATTCATCTGTCGATCCATTTGAATTCAGCAAGTAATGCTAGCCTTAAAACCAGAAACCACTATAAGCATAAAAATGGAGTAGTAAATATGTATGACATGGTTCCTTAGCTCACAAAGCTCCAATTCTAATAAGAAGTGGCTATGTGTCAATAAACGCATAGAGATATTTCTTTGTACTGTTTATAAAAATACTACATTCTGTAAATAAAACAACATGAAAGTTACATAAAAAATGGAAGAAGGCCTACTGTTGGTTTCTTGAGTTTCTCCTTGCTATGGCAGTGTGTTTCTTACTTCTTAGAAAACATTGCCCTGGCTGTTGAGATTGTTGACTTTTTTCATGTCAATTTGAATATCGCATTCTAATACCACTCTACATTTAGAAGGAATGATAAAAGTCTTGTGGATCAGCTATAAGACCAACAATATACTTTCCTGTTTATTTGAGAAATATAAAATACAAATATTAGCAATTTCAGGGGTTATTATATGATTACCTAAATAATTGCTCTTTTGTCAATGTTAGTGATGTCTCTTCATTTTTATAAATTGAGAAATGAAGAACTACCTTATTCTACCAGGTCCCAAGTTTATAACTTCCTGATTTAAAAAGTGGAGGTATGAACCCCTTATTAATAGTCAGCCCTGAAAATAGCACTGCCTCAGTAGGATGATGTTCGTGTTGGTATCTCTAGCTCAATATGCCATGCAGTGATTCCAGCCATTGCTTCTCAGATCTGCCTTCATCCAGGGTTGTATGTACAGTGATTTCTGCCATTTCTTGCAATTAATAACTTCTGTTATTTTAAAGTTTTCCTGCCCTGTGGTAGACATGGATTCACATTTTGATCCTTTCCATCCACATGTATTCTAGTCTTAGGCCATTGTCTTAGAATGTGCCAGGTCATTACTCATAACTGAGTGACGGGCAACATGACTGAAGCTACAAAGTGAACTCTCTAATCAGATTTCCTCACTTGAACACTGATAGTGATCAAAAAAAAAAAGTTTCAAAACTCTTATCAAATCCTGTTTCACTTTTGTGTTGTGATTGTGTAAGAAAGCTTCCTAATGTTTGCTTCCTGTTTAGATATAGATGATGGTGGACCATCCTTCCCAAGGAGAGCGTACTCAATGAGAAACATCACATAAATGTATAGGGACAGTTAATGCATGAATGCAAGCATGTTCACAAACTAAATTCGTATGCTGCCTATTGTTCACTTTTAGTTGTGTTCTTCCTGGCTGGTGTACAGCCAAGCTTTATCTTTCAGATTCCTTCTACCTTAGCCTAGCACATGGCACTGGTGTTGATGGAGGTCTTATTCCTCAGCCAGGTGCTTCAGACAGTGTCAGCTCCGAGATTTCATAATTCACATTATGAATTTGCAATGCAGCCATTCCAAGAGGAAACTCTTAAGACGCTTAAATAAAAATGAGCTCCAACACTTCTAAGGTGTTTTTCCCTGTCCCTGTTCCCTTTCTCATGTTAAGAAATTTTAAATGGGTGTGATGAAGCCTTCATAGATGCAGCTGGTAGCAGTCCGTTGTATCAGGGAACAACTCTTGGTGGTTACAGACAGTACTTTAATTTTCATTAATGTTTCATTATCTCTTTATGCATTTTATCTATGAATTTCAGGTCTTTGGAGTAAATGACTAAATACACTACAACTTCATTTTGTGTAACTTGATCTGTCCAAAGCTGAAAAACTTGCATTGATGTAATATCGTATTTCTGTGAGTTTGTTTCCAATTTGATTTCAATTCAATATATTGTTGCATGATTTATGGCTCAATTCTATTATAAATTTCATGCCCTCTATCAACATGAAATGATGCTTTCCTTCTGTCTAGTACTATTTGGTTTGATTTTCAGTCTATCTAAAGTAGAAGCTCAGAGTCATTTGTCAATAATTTTAACATTACTTTGTAACTGCATTTATTTATATATCATGTCATAGGACTGAGAGACTAAATTATCTGAAGTGTTATTTATAGTTAGTGTGTTTGGAAACAATTTCCACCTTTTGTCATAATTGAATAAGATTTCTATAAATGAGGTAAAATGTTCTGATATATATATACACACACAATCACAGTTTTCTTCTTTAGTATGCATCTTCTCTACGAAATATAATCATGGGTGCACAAAGTGAGTACACTTTGTACTATTTATAAAAATACTACATTTTTTAGTATTTATAACTTGGTCCCAGATAATTGTTAATTTTCTGTTTTGTACTCATCATGATGTAGTAAGCTATTCTGTAGTAACCAATATATTAAAAAGAAAGGAAGGAAATGAGAGACCAGAGTGATACAACACTGCTGGGCAGCCTTGCTCTGGCTGTTCTGGCATATTCTATTGGGTGAATTTTCTAGGTGTCTCCCTCTTAAGTGGTTATACAGCAATGCAGGAAGTTTCATGCTTTGATGACATAGCCCATTGGAAAAGAGCTCATGCACTGCAGTAGAACAGTGTGTGGCTATATCTTACACAGTATATTTTTTTTACTTATTTTCTTTTCTGTTATTACTATTTTTTTCCAGATATGTATTTGATAGAGAGTCTCATGACACAACTCAGACTGTAGTAGTCTTCCTGTTTTCAGCCTCCTCTGCACTGGGATTTCAGGCGCTTGCCACCATAGCCAGGCTTAGTCAGCATGCCCGGGCGGTGAGAGGGTGTGGCGTGTGGGACTGGGGATCGACGCCTGGTCCTGAGCTTGCCAAGTCCGAAGCATAGTCGGCTGAGCTATCTCACTGGCCCTTCTTCCTTTCTTTCTATGTCTCTCACAATTTTATTTCTTAGGAGATCTTTTTAGTTAATCCTGTATTAGTTCACAAGGATAAAACGTCCATTTTTCTTTCAGTATATTCCTACATATTTAAATTCTTTTGTTGCACTTTAAGTTCTTTTACAAATTTTCCTCTACCAGACAGCTGTCTTTAGTCCTCATAATGCTGCATTGTTATCTCAGAAGCAAAATGTTGATGATGTGTTTCAAAGAGACAGATGCATTTTGGATTCTTTGGAAAATGCCAAACATTTCTTACATTTTCTTCTAGTTTAATTGTAATTTGTTGAGTGATGGTGTCATCATATTCTTTGTGATGATATGTTATTATTCTTTTTCTCAAACTCAGACAGTTCTTTTCCCTTTTTTTGCATCTACTTTGCATGGATTCAAGGGGGATCTGAGTTGACTCAATTCTGTCCATAGTGTGTTCATAATGTTTGACCCCATTTTGTCACATGTCAATTTGTGCAGGCCTCTTATCCTCATCTCTGATCTGAATGGAATCTAGAAGTTCTATCAGGGTACTGCCTGGTTCAGTCTGCTGCATTTGCCTCTTTCCTCGCTCCTAAGGCATACTGTCTTTCCTTGGGTCTTTTAGGAGTCAATGTCACATGAGAATATAGAGTTGTGAGGAGGCTGACATTCACTGAGATGCTTTGTTTAATTTCAAAAGAAATGTAAATAAGAAACAAAAATTAAAGCTACATCTTTAACTTGTCAGGGGTGAGAGAGTTTCTTTGTGTCTTGTGAGTTCTGGCTCAAGTTGTTTTTACAGCAGCTAATTTAACACAAGACATGTGCATTGCCTTCTTTCTGATTTCTTCTCCACAGCTCCTAGTTCCTATTTCCTAGCTTCATCTCTGCAATAAAATATTTATATATAATACCTATTTTTAGCCTGGTGTGGTGGCACATGCCTGTAATCCCAGCACTCGGGAGGCTGAGTCAGGAGGATTGTTGTGAGTTCGAGACCAGCCTGAGCTGCAAAGAGAGCTTAAGGCCAGCCTGAACTATATAGTGAGACCCTGTCTCCAAAAAAAAAAAAAAAAAAAAAAGACAATATCTATTTTTCAAGCTCTGCTTGAAAATGCCATATATTGTGAACTGGATTATTGTTATTCCCTTTCTTTAGTATTTTTGAACTGCAATGAAAATTGTTGGTTTATAAACAAAGATTTTTACCCTCTCCTGTCTAGTTTATGAAACAATCACCCAGAGTGCTTTGATATACTTACTTGTAAAATTAATCACAACTTATTCCCTGCTTTTCTAAAATATTCAGCTAAAAGTATATCAAAAATTCAAATCATTGTTCTTAATTCTTATAAGTATTGATGGTTTTATATTTTCTAATAGGATGATCTAGTATCTGTATCCCTAGCTATTTTGACTGATTCTGTTTGATGACTAGAAGTTCAAATTTTGGTAGGGAAGAAGAGTGATGAAATCAGCCTACAGAAAAATGACATACTGCAGTCACATCAAAAGTAGTCACTATGTAAAAGGAAAGTTACATAAAAAAATTCTGCTTGTAATAAACCTGTGTCCTCTGCCTTGGAAAAAGGAATGAGGAAGATAATTCTTTTCTTTCTTTTCAAACTAGAGTATTTTCCTTCAGTGGTGAAAGGGGAAAATAATATTGGCTATCAACTCAGACTTCAATTGAGGTACAATATTGCAAATAATACCAGGGGCTCTTCTGAGAGAATTTTACACTACCTGCCCTAACTTTAGATTGTGCCATCAGTTTAGTATGTTGTACATTTTCACAAGAAACAGGAGGGTTGAGATCTACAAACCATGATTGCTATTTAGATGCCACACTAAACTTTTATAACCTACAGTTATATTCTTCAGTAGTTTCTAACTCATAAGGAAATAATATTATTTTGCATTTTCTAGCTTTCTAAAGCAAATTAACTACACTGTTGACTTTCTGTGGTTTCTCTTTTAGTGGGAAAAGCAATAAAAATGAAATAATGGCAATAATTACAGTTGCTAGAAGGCTTTCTCTATGGTGCATATAGAGAACACAGACACTCATAAAAGCAAACCTATATGATCAGATCTTTTTTACACAGGTCACTAATTAGCTTCTATAATTAATATCTTACTATTGCAGAGAGTATCATGTAATTATTTGGCATATTTTAAAGGTGAGTCACCTCCTCTTAAGTAGCCATCATCCTAGAAGTACAATTGTAAAATAACAACTTCTTCTGCATGTTTAATGGAGTCACAAAGCTCTCCACGAATCCTAACTGTGCCTGAGAAAAGCACCTTTTTCTCCTGTGTGTATCAACAAATAGATTCTAGTGTAAAAGCTTTGACTTTTTGACCATAGTATTAATGAACAGCTTCTTTTATTTTTTAAAAGATACTCAAATTTCTGTTTTTGCAGTTTGAAAAACTGAACATTATTGTATTGAACTATTTTATTTCAAAGAAGCAAACAATAAAAACAGTGTTACAAAATTTCAAAACATGTCTCATTACTATTTCTTTCTCAATAAAATTGAAATTAAAAAGGGAATATATCTACATTTTAACTGCATTTCCTGAGCTGTATTCTAAACATGTAAATCTATATAATCTATCATTTTCTCCTGTTTATCTAGATAATAAAAATATAAACAATTGTATCTACACACTCAAGGTCCTATCTGTTCCAGGCAAATAAACTATATATTGCTATTATAAGAATGCAAAAGCAGTTATCAATTAAAATTATATTAAGCTCATTTGGCACCCTTTTAAGAATTATACTTCTGTTGGCTCCAGTTCTTATAAAAATGCTTAAAATCATGAGTCTTATTCCTATATTTAAACATTAGTAGCTTGGGGTTCAGAAATGTTCATATGTTTACTGTAGCATGGCCAATTAAATAAAATTCTGACCCAGCTTGGTGAACTTCATGATACTACTCCACATTGTTTTACATATCAATAATATTTGTTTTTATGTCATACAATTATACATTTTTCCCTAGACACACAAATCTGAACACATAAGGGCACTATTATGTATGGAAAAGGAAAACAGTGCAGATACTTAGATTTGGTTATTGACAAGATTAAGAGTGGGAAAACTTTCTCATGGGCCACAATGATTTAACCAGCTGTTTCTGTAAATAAAATTTTATCATAGAGAATTATGCCCAGTTGTTTCCATATTACCTGTTTCTTTCATATTGTGATATCAAGATTATTTATGACAGAGATCAGAACCATGAGCTTAAATAATTCATTTCTAGTCATGTAGATAGAAAGAAAATTAAAATAGCAACTCTATGAAGCAATGTCCTGCCAAAGCAATGTATGTGTAGTTCATTAGATCACAGAACTAAGTTCAATCCCCGGTTCCGCCAAAAAAATAAAAATATAAATAAAATAAATCACAGAAATCCCATATTTAGGGTTTTTTTATTATAGAAAATTCTTCCATGATACTTCAATCATCATTTTTCAGCTTTTCTCTTAAAACAAAGCAAAAACTAACAATTGTATGTCCTTTGTGAGGCTCTTCTTCAAAAACATTGCTTAAGTTGAACCCAAATCTGACAGTAATTCTTGCAGATATCATTGGCTTAAAACAAATGTGCATACAACACATTCATTTTTCTATAACTCTGGTGAATACTGCCTCTGAATTTTGCTTCTATATCTTCATTCTGTCTTTAATATGCTTTGTGAATTTATGATCACCTATCTTTCCCCAGTTTTGTCCTTTGAATTTTTTCTACCTTTATATTATGATGCTTTTTTCTCAAGATCTCTTTCTTCATGTTTCTCAAATATATATTTTGAAGTTCTTCATCGTACCCATTATGAACAATGCAATAGCTAGCAACAGTAAAAATAAACCTTAAAAGCATGTATAATTTATCTGTCACTTTTTATATACCTTAACTTACTTGATACCAAAACCACCTATGTAATTCATCTTAACACAGATGTGGACTCTAAGGCACAGAATAAAAAAATTATTTATTTATTTATTGTATTTTAAGGAAGGGTCTACCGGCTACTCAGAGTATCACTACTAGATTGGACTCATAGTGATGCACCTGTTTAAAGCCTCCTGGGATTACAGGCATGCACCACCACACCCAGTCTCAATCTTTCAGTGCACCCCAGGGGCTGGGCTGGCAAGGCAGGCCCCACCCCGAAGAATCTAACCCCTGGGCCCTGGGCTTGTTTGCAGGTACTTTAGTCTGCTGAGCTTTTAGGCCATCACAGAATAAATTACACCAGCATTTATGTTTAAATTCTTAGAATCTGTATTTTTCTCAACATTGATCTTCACTTCAGTGTAAGCTGAGAAATGTATGATCTTCACTGTTGAATCTATCTGCAGGTGTCACCTTCCAGTTTGTCCTCTCTGAGCTATCTTGTTCCCATCAAAGTTCAGTACAGTTTCTCAACTATAGGATGCTAAAATTCTGACTTTTTTGTGTATGATTTTGTTCAAGTTCTGCCTAAACTCTCTGTTTTGTTTTGCTCACTTTTTTTTTTTCCTTGAGTGTTAAATTTAAAACTCTGCTTAAAGAAACATAGTATAGAAAAATTGAAAGTGGGGACACTATAGTGACAAAGTCAGGCAATCCATCCCAAACAAGGCCTCTATCACAGGGCCAAGCAAAGAAACATGTTTGTGTGGTGCAAATCTTTTATTCAGGTCAGAGGAGCAGCTGCCTATCATGGGGAAACAGTGTATGGAAAACACTTAGGATATGGCTAGGATGTAGGAAGCCCTGAATGTCTGTAGGGATCCACAGAATATTCTGAAAAAAAATTCCTACAAAGATCAGAATATGTTTTCTCTGAAGCACTAGATAGCAAATAATGTAGGGTTTCTAGGCCAAGAGGCAAAGGTTGGGGAGAATGACTTATTCAGTTTCATGAGATAATGATGCAAAGTTGAAGATATGTTGTAGTCATACATCAGATAAAATTTTATCACATTGTTAGCTAAGGGACCATGCATAAATAAAAGTGGGTGCTACATTTTGTGTAAGGGTTATTCTTTCATACTCCTACTCAAGGAAATGAATAATTAAGACAGCTAAAAACTGCTATAGTTTAATTTGGATTATTGTTATTTTTACTTTTTCCAAATCTTTTTCTCTTTCTTTACACAAAGATCATATTTTTCTTTGTGATTCTTTGCTTGGCCAAATTTGATTTTCTTTCATAACTGTCCTTTACCTCTCCACAGTGTCTTTTACAATACACAGTGATTTATGTGCATGTGCATGTATGAGTAAACAGATGTATATAGAGAGTGATTTAAATATACATAAACAAGGGCTGGGGACATAGCTCACCAGTATAAGCACCTGCTTGGCAAGTGCAAGGTCTTGAGTTCAATCCCTAGTACATAAAAAAAAGTTTGTACATTGTGTAGCATACGTTACACACATGTGCACATACTGATTTTGGGCTAGTGAGAGCCCTGTGAGTCCAATCCTTGGGCACGCTTAGCCAGCCACCGAGACTGAGTGTGGCGCGCACACTGTATTCCGGGGCTTGGGTGGCTTGAAACAGGAACATCATTATGAATTTAGGTGCATAGTGAGATCTTGTACCAAACACATGTAAAAAATCATTTGATTTAAACTGTAGGACATCCACACCCTCCTGCCTCCAGCTTCAAAATCACATATAAATTTAGAGAGAGAAAGAGAGATATACATATCAGGATATTGTCATTATATACAACATATTTTACATACAAGTGAGATTTGTGTATTCTTAGTACCAAATCAAGTTAAGCAGCACAAATAGTAGTGCCTCACATTTCTACATTCTTTCTCTGTGTCTGTTGCCAATGTCTGTTGCCAACATTTCCTTGTCTGTGTCACTGGAAGCCTACAAGGTTTTGTTGTTTTCTTGCTTTGGCTTTTGGTTTTCCTTCAACAGACTGTACTGTCATTAGAGCACACACCTGTGTTTCCAATCAACATTGCTCGGAGGCTCTGTTGAAAAAATTAAATCATAATTACCTAAGAAGAATAGATTGATAGAATTTAAGCTTTGTAGCTGTATTACCTCTTTATATTCTTTAGAATCCAGAAATCCTTTTTAAGTTATGCTTTGAGCAGTGTTTCAAAGCTGAGATCAGGAAACTATCAAACGTATTTAAGGATTTTTAACTGTCTTTCATTCAGGTCTGAAGGGTATATACCTTCTTTATTGCTTTTTAAATTTTCCCAGAAGTGAATCAATAGTTTCTAAGACTAGAACAATATACAATGAAACATTTAATTTTATTTGCTTATAAATGCGATTGCTGTGGCTAAAGGTTATTGGGGAGATTTAGGTTTAACTTAGGAAAAAAAATTCCTCCAGGGTGACATTCTACTAGAAGGAATCTCATTCTGATCTGAGTGACAGAGCAGCATTATTTGTGTAAATCAAACAGAAAACACTTTGAAGAGCACATTCATAAGCAATGACCCTGTACTAGACTACAGAACCTGAATGTAGGTTGGTAATTCAAGTGCATGTGTTCCTGGCAGAAATTAAATTGTCAATGCTTTCTTTTGGCTTTTATTCACAGTATGGAACTAGAAAGATCATATAATATTTAAGCATCTTGAGATCTGGAGTGAGACCCTCCAATACATTACTAATCACAAGTTTTCTCAGATGAGAAAACTATGAATGAATGTGTTCACATTACTAAACCTAACACAGCTATGGAATGACTCTGTCAGTTACTGTCCTCTCATTGCTGGTACAAAATACTCAACACCAAAAATTGGGGAAGAAAGGTTTATTTAGCTCACAGCTAGTTTCAGTCCATACCCTGTGAGCTCCAAGGCAGAGTGGCGCTTGGCAGAGGGCAGCTATTCATGGCTGTGGGAAACAGCAAAGAGCAAAGGGAGGGGTAGCAGCTGAGGTTTCTAGCAAGCCTCTCCTCTCCTTACAGCACACTGCACGTTACCCACCGCGGGGCAGGTGTAGTACTCACACCCATATTCCCTACATTGGATCATGAATTAATCACAAAATCTACAGGCTACCCCACTGACTGCATGAGGCTTTGGGAGAACACCTAGATACAAACTGTAACTGTGGCAAATCTACGAATTAAAAACCTTGAAGGCAGCCAGTCATCCACTGAAGCCTCTGAAATCATGCACCAAATACACTTTGTCTTCTGTTGCCTATGTGAGGTATTTGAGCCTAGCAATGGGAAAATGATTCATATGTCTGGATATGTTCCTCATCCAGAAAAAAAAGACAACTTTATGATTCTTATGATGAAAAGAATCATATTTTGTCCTTACTTAAACTTCTGACATTTTAAGCATGATTTTTTTTTTTCTAGTAATACTTCGGTGAATATTACACATCTTACTTGCTGATAGTTCTCACTTACTTTTTAATTCTTTATGTATAGTGAGTGCCTCACTTGTCCTATGCCTTTGGTTGACAGGGCCTGAATCCCAGGTCCATCTAGCTTAATTTTTTTGAGCAAGTTACTTCTCTGAACACTTTGCTCACTGTTAAATTGGTGATTATCATAGCAAGTCAGGCAAAACAGGTGATATTATTTTAACAAAATAGTATATCAAAACCATTTACAATCATTTCAACCAAACTTAAGTGTTAATATTCACTGCTGTTATTAGATTTTCGTATACCATTAAACAAATTGTTTTAAAAATAAAAGCCCACCTCCATGGGCAGTTCATTCATGAAACACTGCCTGTCAGTTGCATTAATCATCTTTCCTGGTACAAGCTGGAGGAGTGGTAATGTAATTTGGCTTCGAGTTTTGGAAAATACGATCTACAGTCAAGCAGCTTCAAAGCAAAAACATTGGCCAGCCAAATAGCTCAGCAGTTTAAAGTGCCTGCAATCTGGCGCAGGGGCTGGAAATTGGGTTCCAGGTGTGCTGTGCTGGTCCTGACCCCAGGGGTGTGCTGAGACAGTGACTGAAACTGGGCGTGATGGTGTACACCTGTAATCCCAACTCTTGGGAGGCTGTAAACAGGTGAAACACTATGAATCTGATTTAGTGAGATCCTGAGCACCCTGTAGACCCTTCCCTAAAATACACCAAAAAAAAAAAAAAAAAAAAAAAAAAAAAAAAAAAAAAAAAAAAAAAAAAAAAAAAAAAAAAAAAAAAAAAAAAAAAAAAAAAAAAAAAAAAAGAAAACAAAGAAAAAGAAAAAGAAAGAAACATGGCGGAAGAGTGTGCAGGGCAAAGCCACTTTATGGATGCTGCGAATCAAAACAGGGACCATGAGAGAGAAGTAATGAATCTGATACAGCCCCTTGAAATCACACCTGTATGCCTGACACAGACTCACACAGAATATGTATTTTCATAATCTCTGCCATGGAGCCAAGCAAAACAAGGGGACAATCTACTTTATTTTTATTTTTTATTTTAAGGAAGGGTCTCCAGGGTGTTCTGGGTCTCACTAATACATTGGACTCACAGTGCTATGCCTGTTTACAGCCTCCCAAAAGCTGGGATTGCAGACTCGCGCTACCATGTCCAGTCTCTATATGCCCCAGGGGGCAGGGCCGGTAGGGCAGGATCAGGAATCCTGCGCCCTGTGCCTGCTTGCAGGTCCTTTAATCCACTGAGCTATTTCGCTGGCCCTGAGTGTTCACTTTAATTCTTACAGAGGATGACTACAAAAACCAGTATTTATAGTAATAAAATGAAATAAAATATTGTTTAGTATCATTTGGAAATATCAGTCTTCACTGGGAAATATTGTTTGAGGGTGAACCTTTTCAACTCCTATTTTTATGTATTTAACACTTTCTTTAATGTATTTTTGTGTAAATATGCATTTTAATTGCCTCAGATGTGATATATTCAAGAATATTCTACGTTATGTCTCAGCCTCTAAAAGCATAACTGTAGAAGCAAGGGTAGCACTAAAAATATATTTGATAAGGTCATAAACTTCTGAAAGTTTTGAGTTAAAACTAAAGTGACAGAGAAACTCGGAATCCTTTTGTGAATGTAAAAAGTTAACTGTCAGTACATGATGAAAATCTGTGCCATGCAGATATGAAGAGCCATTTTCTAACATTATTAATTTTATGTGCATATTTAAGTACAGAAAACACAGGTTAAACTTTTAGTTACACCTGTTACAGCTATCTTTGTTTTTTTTTTTTTTTTTGTCTACTGGGTCCTCATCCTTTATAACTTAATGCAAATGCAATCACAGCGGAGACACCTTCCTTGACCACTGCATCTGAAACAGGTGTTCCTCTTGCATGCCGACCATGGTTGCTTAAGTGCTTTCACGGAGTGTGGTTGTTCAAGGAATGCAGAAGACTATACCAGACAGCTATGGTTTGTGTCTAGTTGTCCCCCCAAAGTCTCATGTAGTCATAGGATTAACTCGTGATCCACTGGGATTATGTGTGATCCAAGGCTGGGATTATAGGTCTTGGTACTGCTGGGATTATGGGTGTGAGTACTTCCCCCAGCTTGGAGCAGAGAGCCTGAATGTAATATAAGAGACAGAGAGACAGACTTTCAGTAAACATTGCTCTTTGTTTATTTGTTGTTCTTCCACCCTGAGCTGCTACTCTTTGCTGGGTGCCACTCTGCCTTGGAGCCAGATGAATATGGACTGAGTATCTGTGAGCTAAATAAACCTTTCCTTCACCTTGGGTGTTGGGTATTTGTCCCAGTAATGAGAGAAGAGTAAGTGAGACACAGATATTTGTCTATAAGTGTTTCAAGGTCATTTAACAATGAATGTAACCTTAGTTCTTTTATTTATTTATTTATTTATTTATTTATCCATTTATTTTTATTTTATTGAAATACAAATGTCAATCAGACAGTTTCAAAACACCATAACCATACAGAGTTGATGAAATAATACATTGCAAACTGTTTTCATAATGTTTTGGTATAGTTCTTAATATATAGCTCCATAATGTCTGAAATCTTGAAAATTTTTATTTTTTAATAATAGCCATTCTTTCTGGGGTGAGATAAAATTTCAGTGTTGTTTTAAATTGCATTTCTTAAGTGACCCATGGTGCTGAACTTTTTTTTTCATATATTTATTTACCATTTGTATTTTTTAATTTGAGAAGTGTGCATTCATCTCAAATATCCACTTTTTGATTGAGTCTTTGAATTTAGGAGGCTTGAGTTTTTAAAGTCTTTGTATGTTGTAGATGGAAGTCCTTTGTCTGAGGGATAGTTGGCTAATTTTTTTTTCAATTTGAGGGTCTCTTTTCACTCTGCTGATGATTTCTTTTGATCTGTAAAACTTTTTAATAGGATGAGATCCCAATTGGTGGTTCTTTGAAGTATTTCCTCAGCCTTTTGGTTTAGTTCATGAACTCTTTGCTGAGTTCTATGTCTTCAAAATTACTACCTAATTTCTCTTTCAACAGATTTAACGTTTATGTTTTAATATTTAGAAATTTAAAGAAAGATAAACTTGTTGCTTTTATGGTTAAATTGTTGCAACTAGAGATTATACGAACAAGTGAAATAAATTAGACTTGCATGTGTTAAAATTGTATTGTCTCCCTAGCATAAGAAATGGAACAAATAAGATCCAAAAGGTACAATAGATATTCTGAAAGGGGAAAAAAAGTGCTCAAAAGTAAAGAAAAACTGGGATGGGGCAGAGGAGAAAAGAAGGAATGGGAAATCATATATATATATATATATATATATATATATATATATATATATATATATATATATATGTATTTTTGATTTCCTAGGTCCTTATCCTTCATAGCTTAACACTAATGCAATCACAACAGAGATATCTTCTTTAAGAAGATATATACATATATATGATATATTTATATGTAAGATATATATGAAAACCAAGTTTAAAGGAACAGTTAGTGCTTGTATCATTTGCTCAGTTTTGCATGACTATATATAGAAATCTGAGAAACTATTTTGAAGATAACAATATGCAATATAATAACCAGTGTTAATTTTCTATCATTTGATTTTGAAGTTCTAAATATATTTTTTCTTTTTCCCTTTAGTATAAAAGAATTCAACTTATGAGTGAACAAAATCAATGAATGAGAGATGTAATCAGACTGCTACACGGAACTACTTGGGACTGCCAAGGGCTCCGCAGCCCTTAGGCTAATCATGCCTAGATTTAGGAATGGGAGCTAGGTGGGGGATTTATTGTCATTTCTTTCTTTCTTCTGTTGTCATACCTAATCAGCTGTTACCAAGGCTAAATTTTATTTTATTTTATTTTTAAGTGAATACAAAAAATAGGAAAAAACCCATAACAATAACAAAAACAAAAACATAAGAAATGATACAGAATTTCATTAAACGAGATCATAGGAATTCAAGGTTGGATGTTTTATCTAAATAAATATCTCATGAAACCACCTGTGCTTTTTCCATTTCTGATGAACAACCAAAATGGTGACTTCAAATTGTATATGGGATAGCCAACTCTTTTGTGGATAAAACAAAAGAGACTAACTAGCAGTTAGTTGGTAGGATTCTCACTCTGACTAACTATACATGCTGATACCTGTGAACTAAGCAACTGCAGTGAAGATAGCAATGTGTAATAGTAGGGTCTTACTTGGAATGTCTGTCATTCTGGTCTTCTAAATACGTACTGTTTGTCATGTCATAGTACTTACTGCCATACTGTCTCTCAAGTAAATGTTTGTTTAAAAAAAAGGGTAATAAATGAAAACAAGAGACAAGAAAAAATTTCATAGGACTGTTCAGCTACAATGCTGTATATGGTTAGATTTCTAAATTTCTGTGTAAAAATATGTAACTGTTCCTATTTATTTAAGTATTTTTTCTTTACATTCTCTAGGGAATTAAAGTTTAACATATCAATACTTGATGGAAAATATGTATTCCATGTCATGTCTAAGATGTTTGATATTCAGATAGATAATGAGGTTAAGTTCAACTGCCTATGTTATAGGGTAATAGTATCATTAAGCTTCTCTTTTGGAGGGTTAACAACTTAAGTTTGCAGACCAAAAATTAGAGAAAAAGAAGGGCAGCAAGGACAGCCAACATTTTGGCCCTAGCCATTCAAGGTCAGTGAGGACTCAGGACATAGGAGAACCTGTACTGTAACATCCTAACCCAGTTATGTCCCAAAATTTCAGATCAAGGAGATTACGGAGCCACAGAGGAAAGGGATCAATGATGTAAAGTGTGCCTATGAAGAGTCACACGAAGACAAAGCTTTCTCTCAGGCAGAGAGAAAATTGGTCAGGCAATGGCTATGACTCATCTACATGACTGATACTGACAAAAGATCTACAAACTATGGTACAGGGTTTCAGGATAAATCCTGAGGGGAAGTTGAAGGACCTTGTCAGATACAAAAGTTACATTTCTTATTATATAGGTCTTGCTTTATGTTCGTCTTAACCATCAAACAGAAATGTATAGAAAGCAAGATGTAAAAAGTAAAGCCATATTAATATGTTGAGCTGTAAAAGGCTCAAGTCAACAACTTCTGACATTGCCAGTCCTACTGACAACCTACTGGTATTATGGACTACTGGACTATATTGGATTATTCTGCTTAATTCATGCACCTACAATATTTAAATACAATGGAATACCTATCTCTGATAAAACTAAACAAAAAAAGAAAATATAAATGAAGGAGCATTTTGTATCTGTGTATGCGAAATAGCAAAGATATACAGCTACTTTCTCTTAATTCAATGAGAAGAAAGTTTTGTACTAATAGTGTTTGGACAGGATACCATGTGTGCATCTTGTACTAGGAATAACTACTACAAAGACAACAATATGCAATGTATCAGTTATTGAAACTGTCCTATTAATCTGTTTTGAAACTGTCCCATTGCTATTTATTTCTCAATAAAATTAACGAAAAAGAAAAGAAAAAAAATTGAAACCCCTGAAAGATTTGCCATCACCTTAGTAGGCTCTATTGCCTCCCAAGAGTCAAATATATGAGACTTTTTTTAAACATTGTCTTACCTTATGGTTATACATGGACATTTGATCATTACAAATGAATGAAAAGACCTCCATGAAAGCAAGGTGCTATTTATGCTCCTTATTGATGGGCAAAGAATAAAGAAAAAGGAGAGAGACTGAAGGCCCTGTCTAGTCCTCTTATAGCTCTGTATGCCATGTCATTATGGCAGAGTGTCTATTTCCAGATATGCCCTCCACAGGATTTGTTCTTGCTTGTGATGTTCTTAAACCACACAACGTGTGTATCTTTCCCTTGGAGATTGGTCACCTGCGTGAGAAACTTGTTCAATATGGTAATGTCACTGAAATTCTGGGTTAATGAGAATGTCAAATGTGTATGATTTTACCTTGAGTGGTAACTAGAAGCCCAGCCATCACCCTGGGAGAAGCTAAGTAGTCACGTGGAGAAGCCATGTGGCTCAATTCTAGCTGGCAGCCCCCACTGGGCACTCAATTCACAGCCAGAAGTGGCCACTAGATGTGCAGGTGCTGTGGCCACCTTCCAGCTGTGGAGTCACACCTACTGAGACCACACAGACCCAATCAATGCGTCTCTACTTCAGGGGAACAAGCAAAACATGTTCTTGTTGAATCAACAATAGAATAAACTTCACAAATACAAATTATTGTCATTGGGCTTTGTCACAATTTGCTGCATGGAGATAACTGGAGCACTCCTCAGGCACCATGTTCCTTCCTCTTCTCCACTGTTCTAGCCACACTAATTTTTTTAGGTCTTCAGAACCTCTCTATTTGTCTCTGCTTTCACACAAGGTTTTCCTCCCCTGGAATTCTCTATTTTACTTCTAATTAACTTTCTTGGTCAGTTTTTATTTTTCCCTTTATGATTTTGCGAAGTGTCTCTATTTAAGAAAGACTTTTGAACTTCTAGCCCAGCTGTTAGCATTTTTCTTTCTGGCCCTTACCACACTTTCAGTGTTCCAATTCAGATCACAGTTTCATTGCAATTCAGCTGAGAAACTAGACTAAAAGCCTCATGATGGGCAATCTCTAAGCTCATAGGAATGAATTTCAGAACTTGCTGTAATGTGTATCATATGCCAAATTCTTCATAAATATTTGTAAAGTTGAGGGTAGAAATAATTTGATAATCATTGAATGTGTTTATCTAATTCCTGATCTTTATCATGACTGTTCTAAATATTAGTAATACAATATGAACTGAAATGCCTAGGTTTTAGTCTTCATTGGGTTTAGACAAAAGTACAGACATAATTTCAGGTAGTGATAACATGCTATGCATAAAAGTCATGGAATTAAGGAGGAGGAAAATGGGTTGTGTGCTCTGATAGGACTGATTTAGCAGATAATGATGATTAATTAGGGAACTGAGTAAAGATGTATTCCAGGAAAAGGAAAAATCATATAAAAATTTCCTGTAGTAGAAACAAACAGGACATGGGCTAGAGTGACTGGAGAATGAGGGTGAAAGAGGAAGGTAAATCAAGGGTATCAACTCTAAAATATTGTCAGTTTTATAGCACAGAAAAGACTGGGGAGTTTCCTGTTACTTTCTTTTTCAAGTATAATGGGAAATTATGAGACTTAGTTGCTTTTCTTATTGCTGAGACAAAATACCTAACACTCAAAAGGAAGAAGGGCTTCTTGTGCTCAGTTTGTAGACATTTCAGTCCATTATTGGCTGGGTCTAAGACAGGGTGGGGTGGCAGAAGGGTGGTGTGGCAAACATTCATGAAAGCAGAAGAACCAAAAGTAACATGAGAAAGGAGTAAGACCCTTGCTACCCCTTAGATTATATGGAGGTTATGTGCCCTGGGGTTGGCGTAGTGCTCAAGTCTTAATCCTAGCATTAGACCATGAATCAGTCACAAACTCTAGATTCAACCCATAACTGCATGAGGCTTTCAGGGAACTTGCAGACACAAACCATAGCACTATGGGTGAATCAGGAAACCTGATTTTATTTATCTATGTTACAAAGTTTTACATGTAGAAAATATTCTCTATTGTGTGGGATGGAGGAATAGAAGCAAGTACACTGTAGCCTGTGACAATGGACCATTCCTAGAATAATTGTGGTTTATATTCACATTTTCAAGAGCCCAGAGACTAGATCTATTGAGCAAGATGAGCCAATGACAAGTGCTGAATTAAAAATGAGTTTGAAATCTTTTCAGGTTCTCCTTTCCGTGTCTTTGCTTCTTGATTCTTATTCATGCTTACTTTCTTCTTAGTGTTATGCTGTTGTTAGAACTCTAGCAAAATAGTGGTCCTCTGAAATTTTATGCACATCTGGTACTTAATGACAAAATTAAAAGCTTTGAAGTTAAGAAATCCTCTCAATGCATCATTATTTCCAGAGGTCTAAGTTCTTTAACTCTGCAATTCTTTTCCTTGTTATAATAAATAAGAACTCCTCCCGAGATGCTTGTGGTAATATGTTTGATTGCATTCTTCCCTCCCACCCATATGAGATTAACAGCATCCTGTTCCGCAGTACACAAGTGCCTGTACTGCTTTTCAGGTGAATTAATTGTTCATTTCATTTGATTTTCTTCAAATGAGCTCCAGTTTATTTCTCCTCAATTTGTCTTTGGCAGATTTATTTTAAGTCTTTTATTTCAGTTCCTAAAGCATTTATCCTCTGGGCCTCTTCTTTTTCCTGTATGATGGGAGACTAATTATTCTTCCTCTAATGAAGTTCTAAATGTATCCCATATGGTGGTGTGTGTAAGTGCAGACCAAAGAGGCTTTGGGATAAAATAAGTAAATTCTTCTCGTGGGGTTTTCTTGTAAATTTTTTGTGACAATATGATAAGTTCAAAGATTTGTAGACTGTAGGTTGCTATAGATATCATCTCTCCCCTCCTTCCTCCTTCACCAGGTAGGAAGAGAAAAGGGAGAACTACTTAGCTTGATAATGAACAAATTGAAGGCTAGAAATTAAGGAACTTGAGTTCTATTCCCAAATCCGCCAGTGACATTTTAAAACAACTTTTGTATTACCATCTTGTGAATCCCACATGAGAAAAATGGTTCAGACAGAGAGAAAGAGAGAGACAGAGACAGAGAGACAGAGACAGAGAGACAGAGAGGGACAGAGAGAGAGAGGAAGAGAGGATATAAACTGTTCAGAAGTGTTACCTATGTCTTCCATTTCAAGCCAGAATTCTTTCTTTTAAAATAATTATCTGTTTATAAATATTATAAATCAAGAAATTACTCCAATGAAAGTCCAAATTCCTCCTGTTCAAAGAAACTGTTTTCTTCATCTTATCTAATAGATAGTAGATACTAAATATTCCTTGAATGAGTTAATAAAATAATATTGTGAAGTACCCTGTAGATTTGCAAAAGTATAGCAAGCACTGTTTCTATGTAAGTTTACTTTATGTACAAGACTCAATACATCAACTTGTCTTCACAAGAAGGTAACAATACCTGGAAATAAAAAAGTTGGAGAATGAGAAACTACAACTCAGTAAGATAAAATAAATTGATAGCCAGCCAATTTGCAAAACTGTAAAGTGCATATAATTCATATGATTTCAAAACTAAGTCTTCAGTCTTTCAAAAACACCAAAGCAATAATTAGCATGATTGCTATGCTCCAACCAGTAATGCTAACAACTATTCATATTTTATGTCATTAATTTTTCAAAATGACCCTTGAAGGGAAGTGAAGTTTTATTCACATCAGGAAACCAAAATGATATTTCTGAGCACATTTGTCCAGGTCACATAATAAATGGGCAAGTTTTAATCCCGTTTTGTATGACAAAATAATAAAGATTTACTATCTATTGGCTTGGTTTCTGTGGTGCCAGGGATTGATTGCAGGGCTTCATGCATACTGGAGTTAGACAAACCTGAGGAACTGTTATTTCTGGTTTCTCAGGCTTCACATATTTAACTATTATATTTTCTGTCCTGATGACTTAAACATGTCTTTGTCCAGGATAAGTCATGTCATCTTATAGTTCTTAGAGATCAATACTTTTCACATTTCATGAAAACAGAAAGGCATTTTACTTGTCATTATCAGATACACAACGCAGGTAGTAGAGGGACAGAAGACAAGTCTTGACTCTCCAGGTTTGCCAGCACCAGCCAAGTAGGTGGGGCTTGGCAGGGAGCAGCCTTGCTGCAGCATAGGTCTTACTAAAATAAACCTGTGAAAGAGTAACATCTCCGTTAGTATGGCTCCAAAAGTCCTGTAAAGTTTCTGGGACTCTTATTTTGAGTAGTGCAGACAAAGCATCATTCAAAAGAAAGAATAATAAACACTAAGAGCACAGAAGACTTCCAGAGACCAGCAGCCAATGGAGATTAACAGCAGAGACAGAGACCCAGCAGAGTCAGCCTACAATGTTGGGCACAAGCCTGTGTCAGTCAGTGGTAGCCAATAGTAGCACCTGATAAAGTCCACTTGTAGTATCTGTCACAATGCAGCACCAGCTAGTGCTGGCCAGGAGTGACAGTGACCAGCAGCCAGCTGTGTCCATTGTTGGCATCTGACATTATGTAGAGTCATCTAGTGACCTCAGAACTATGAGCAGAGCTGCACTCTGCCAATCTGTGAGGTCCACCTGATCATTCAAAAGACCTCTCAACTGGTTGTCAACTATATCACAGATTATTCAAAAGATATTGCAGTAAAGAAATAAAGAAATAAGTAAAGAGGAAAATATCAAGTTACTTTTAGTTTTGAGGTTTTTTTTTAAAAACACATAAACACCACTATCAGAGTTGTGGGAAATGGTAGAAGTACCTTACTATTTTTAGATTTCTGAAACTGTGTTTAGTTTTCTGAACCTGTATGGTGAATAAAGTCTCCATTTCTTATCAAATAATTTCCAAAATCTCCAGAGTGGCTTTAAAGTAGGTTCAAATACTTTTCTTTTTTTTTTTTTTTTTTTTTTTTTTTTTTTTTTTTTTTTTTTTTTTTTTTTTTTTTTTTTTTTTTTTTTTTTTTTTTTTTTTTTTTTTTTTTTTTTTTT
>PVKA01003683.1:70130-107311 GCA_004027165.1 Ctenomys sociabilis | reverse complement strand
CCAACCCCTGCATCTGTCATCCCACTCTCTCCTACTCCAAGCCTGACTCCCCCTGTCCTTTGTCAAAGGTCATTGAAACCATACTTGTCTCAACAGATAATACAGCATGATTTACCCATCCTCACATCTTTAATTTACTCACATCTACAAAGCTCCTTTTGCCATAAAAAGTTCTGTGAATTAATGGTTGGACACTTTTTTTGCAGGGGGAAGTGTAGCATTATTTATTCTACTACATGGGATAGGAGAAGAGAGCTTAATTTCATGTTTTTTTGGCTTGGACAACTAAAATTATGGAATTTCCATTGTAAGCAAAGATAGTTTGCAGGAGAGACTGAGAGAAGGTGCTCAGTATAGACACATTAATTTTGGGGTGCATGTGTTAGACATTTGTGATAATACTTCTGTGTATCAAGTTGGAAAGGCCTGTTATTCAATTGAAAGATTTGAATAAAGAGGGAAACATTTTTCCCTCTTTATCACAAACTTCATGGGCAATATCCCTATAACAAAAGACACATTAACAAGAGAGAAGAATTTTTTGAGACAAAGTATCACTATGTTACCTACAATATATTATTCAAGATTATGTCAATATTTATTTATTTATTTATGTATCTATTTTTGGTACAGGGTCTTTCTCAATTCAGACTCATAGTGATCCTCCTGTCTCAGCCTCCCCAGTGCTGGGATTGCAGACATGTGACAACACATCCTGTTTCAGTGGTTGGCTCAGTGCATCCAGGGTTCTAGAACCAGCATGCTATGTAATATTGGCGATTGAACTCAGATCCTTATACTGCTAGGCTGGCAATTAGATGATTCAGCTGTCTCTAAAGCCCTTGAGCTTCTCCTGCCTCAGCTTCTAGGTACTGTGAGTGCATTGCCTCACACTTAGCTGTATATTTGCATAATACAAATTTATTTGATATGGTAACCTTCAGAAATGAAAAACCTAATGATCTAGGGAAAATTATTCAGATTTATGTATAGTTACACAGCTGTGTGATCAGCAAATAAAAGAGAATGATCTAATTAAAAGGTTATTAATCTTGGTCTGCATGACACACCTTTCTTTCAAGCATAGAGCAAGACACCTATACTTTGCAGGGCTTCAGGGTAGAACAGAGGCATAAAGCTAAAGAGGAACCTTGCTAGGCATTATGCTGTACTTTAGGGAGCAAATGATAAGGGAGAAGCCAGTTTCCATGACCCACTTCAAGGGAGCAGAGGAGGAGGAGCACAGAGAGACCTCCTTGCTTCTATTGTCTTCTTATCTTCCTGCAGCTTAAAATATTCAGCATGGCAAGATGTCATATTTGGGGGTAAGGTTTCCTGCACTGCATCAGAATCAAATAGTAATCTAAATGTCATCCTGAAGATACTTTGGTGAGGTGATTAAAGTGTCCAAGGGACTGGCTTCAATAAGATTACCTTAGAATATCTGGATGGTCCTGGTCTAATAACTCCAAAGGCCTGAAGAGTAGACCTAAAGCCTCCTCCCTGCTGCAGAATATAGCCTCAGTCCTGCCAAGCTGTATGCCATCATAGTTGTATAAACCAGTTTCTTGCAGTGCATCTTGTTATTCATCTGCTGATTCTGTTTCTCTGTTTGTACCATATCTTGGCTTAGGTCACGAATATTTCCCATTGGTCTCATGCACTTATAGGAGGGGGATGTGAAGGTGTCCGAATCACAGGGGCACTATAGCTGATTTACTGTCAAGAAGTGAAGGTCTGGAAAAAGAGGCAGGTCACTGGAGTCTAGAAGAGTTACAAAGGACAAAGCTGTGCAGGTGAGTCTGGAGTTCAACAGGAAGCTTAGGTTGCAGATAAACATCATTGTAACATAGTAATGCATTATACAGTTATGCAACCAGTGAGGAGTAAGCTTCACTAGGAAGTTTGTACAGCTATTTCATTCAGGAAAGGGAAAAAATTCAGGGCAAAATATCTTGTTCACTCTACCTACAGGGTGAAAATGGCTGTCTGGCTTCTGGGTTTTTTTTTTTTTTTTTTCCAGCAAGGCACTAAATTAGAGAAAGGTGGATACCTAGACTCATAAGATGGCAAAGAAAGGAGTAAGGAGACCCTGAAGGGAGAGAATTCTTACTGCCCATCTGAGGTGGGCTTTACATGGGACAAGAAGAGGCCCAGTAGGGATAGTAGGAAATGTTTTCTACTTATTTCAACTTAGAGGACACACGTAAGACACTATTAAAAAGAGTAGATAATATTTCAGTAATCACCGAGCCTGTATCCTTTGACATAGTTAAAATAGCAGATTGTACTTGTATTTGCTCATTAGGAGTTGGGCCTAGAAAAGGGAAGACAGTTTTGAGTGTGGGGTGATGGGGCAGATGATGGAATCAGCCAAAGTAGAAGCCTAGGTGGATGTGGAGAGCAAGGATGGAGGACCTGAGCATTGCTCTCTGCCATCCTCTGGAACCAACAGAAGGGACACAGAGCCATTAAGTGTCCTGCCAGGAAGAGGCTCTGGATGCAGGCTAATGGGCAGTTTGAAGATACAAAAATAGTTCTTTGAGACCAAGAACAGTTGGGCTCAGAGGGGGATTGCTTGAAGGGACTCAGAAAAGGGAAGGAAGACAGAAGGGCTAAGATGTGAAGCTGAAAGTGCACACACCAGGCCAGGCAGCAGACACATGTTGACCCTGCACTGGCAGATGAAGGGGCATAGGGTTAGCAGCAGAGCTGCCCCAGCAGAGGCAGCAGAGTTTCTTCCTGTGGCACATTCCCCAAGGCCCACACCAGGCTCTCCACTGGAGCTCTCTTCTAGGTGAAGGCAGACTTGGTCTCTCAGGTTCACCGGGGTGGAAGCTATTGATTTAGTGTCATGTTCAGTTTTAGGATGTCCTACTACACCAGGCATGAGACAGGAAAGTGCAACTGGAAAATTTAGATGAAGTTAGAGGTTTTATCAACACTCACATTTCCACAGAAAACAGATAAAGGTCTCATAATTACTGTACTTAATAATACAGTTTCCTAGTAGCAATTAACAAGTAAAATATGTGATTAGTGCCATCGAATAGAAAAAAGACTTGGAAAATTTCTAGATAATTAGTCAGCCTCTGTCACAAATGAGCTGTGGGAACTTGTTCTAGTCAGTTATACTTCTGGAGGCCCGAGTTTCCTCATATACCCTCTCTTCCACAGAAGGTTGTAATTAATACCAAATGAAAAAGAATGTAGAAGTTAGAAAATGGATTGTGAAAGTAGAGAGTGCTTAGTGTTACTATTTCTCTCATTTGCATTCTGACGTCAGGAAAAACAAAACAAAAACAAAAAAGAAACCTTAAAAACAAACAAAAAACAAGGAAAATGATGTTGGATTGAATTTTCATTGGCTACCTACCAAATAAATGTATTGAATAGCTTCTTGAAGTCCTTACTTGGTGAGCACTGTTTAGAAAATAAAATCCCATGTTTGACACAGTGGAAACAACTTCATGTATTCATCCCTCTGGTTATTTTTTTCATTTTAATTTTTCCCCCCAGTTGGTGGGTGGGCTAGCTAAACAGAGGCCTTTTACATGGTACTTTGCTATTTTCTAAACAGAGCTGCTACGCTTGCTCTCTGGTTTATATACAACATATTGTTGTTTTTTAAAGCAAAGTACCCTTATAAATACTGAATTTCAGAGGAGAAACATTGCAGGAAATAAGTATATAAATTATTTTACATTTGCATCAGATCTTCTATTATTTCTTATTTTGTATTTTCATATGTTTTCTTAAATAATTCTACTCAGGCCCTAAAATTATAAGAAATCCCTTAGCCAATTTATTTATTATTTTAGAATTAAAGTTTGTGAAAAAGGAAGAATTTGTTTTGGACTGTTAAAGAAAATATTGTGTGCATAAATCTATTTTTAAATCTTACTCATTAAGGAGATTTCAATATATATCGTCCCAACTGGGCGAGGTGGCACATGCCTGTAATTCTAGCACTGGAGAGGCTGAGAGAGAAGGATTGCTATGAGTCTGAACTGCACAGTGAGACCCTGTATCCAATAAAAAT
This sequence comes from Ctenomys sociabilis, assembly GCA_004027165.1. NCBI lineage: Eukaryota > Metazoa > Chordata > Mammalia > Rodentia > Ctenomyidae > Ctenomys > Ctenomys sociabilis. Next base: position 103,269 of record PVKA01003683.1, on the reverse strand, counting down.
AAAAATGACTTTTAGAAATATTAAAAAACAATTAGCACATTATCACTTCTTTACTGAAGTTATGGACATTATGAAGAAGAAGAAAGAGTTGACACCTAAAGATTAGAAAAATTATGCAGTTCTTCATTGGATGACAAAGCCAGATAGAATAATTAAGTGTCACATAAGAAAGAAAAGCTACTTATTTAAAAAGATCATTCAAGTTTTGTTCATATACAGGTATAGCTTTAGCCCTATTATAACATCATATTAGCATGATTTTCCCTAAAGTTCTGATATAGTTGATTTAGTTTTGCCAAGATGTAAAGGTGTCTCACAGTCAGATGAAATATTTCGATGTCAGCAGTGGAAAGGATGTGTCCCGGAAGGCATCTGCATCTTAAAAGTTGTTCTTAAATGGAAAACTCTTTGGAAAGAAACTCGACCTGACCCTGTGAGAAAATGTTTTTAATAAGCAGTTCAGGATTAGATTATACACTAATTGGAGGAGTTTAATTTTTATGGTACAAATCATTTTCCTTTCTCTCAGCAATATGAATTATTAAAGCAACTTTATTCCATGACACCCTGATGATCTGAAGTTTGAGCACAATTTCACAAATGAAACATAGGATGTGGAAAGAGGAGCTAGAAACACAGCATGAATGTATACATTTATGACAAACTAACTCTGAGAAGAGACCATGGAAATGAGAGGAGCAGGCTGCACCAAGAGAAATGCATCACGTAGAAGTCAGTAGGTGACTGTAATTCCACCATGCTGTGTGCAATTCACAACGTCATGTTTTGAGGGTAATTCAGGAAAAAAAAATGAAGTATGTCCATAAGAAAATAACACGGACTTTTTTTTCATCCTGTTTTGGACACATTGTTTTAAAGGAACAATTACTTGTCTTCTTAACATTAGTGCTGTCTTTCCTTGTTTGAGCCATTCAGTTTCATAATTTGGGACAAGAGCAGAAACAATAAACAACAAAGTCCTTTGAATTTTTTGTTACTTTAAAACTCAACTAGCCACAGGACTCTTAAAAGTCAAGACTTTTGACTGAAAGTGTGAGTTATTCAATTCAGTAGAAGATCCTAATAGAATTTTATAGAATATGAGAATCAAATCTTAAACTTTGTCTACAAACAATGTGGTATCAGTAAGAGGTAGGTCTTTTATTTATTTATTTATTTTTACCAAAAAGAGATGAAGTTGACTTTCTGGGATGGAGAATGAGGAGAGGGTGTTACTGGATCATAATTGGTGATTGATCCCTGGTAAGGACCCTGCTATCCATCTTTCCAGGCAAGTGCTAGGGGAAAGAGAGACAAGCAGAGTCACAACTTATTATGGGATTATCTGAGGCCACAGCAAACCATTAGCTGGCTTCCCAATGAGGTTGCAAGTCTCACAGAGAAAGTAGCACTCACTGTGGCATCTGTAAAGGAGTAATGATGGAGTGAGTGTCTGAGCAAGATTGCTCTAAGTCAGCCTCCCAGAATTCTGACCTCCCCTGCACCATCTTTCAGGGGAAGCACAGTAGTGGTCAGGAGAGAACAACAAAGTAGAAGTTCCTTTTGCAGACAAGAAGAAGAAGATAGACTTGCTCTTGGAAAAACAGAGCAAAGAAAAATGTGTATTTTAATTTAGATGCTATAGAGCTGGAGGTTGATGTTGAAAGATAAGCAATTACTGGTAATGAAAGGGAACTAAAAATTTTAAATAAATCCTGCCAAGAATGCCCACCAAAACCAGATGGACATGCCCAGAAAAGCCTGATAACAGGAGGTTTCTTCCTATGTGTAACTCATGCTTGTTTAACTGAGCACCTTGCAGTGTAACCCGAGATGTTTTAACTCCCTTAGGAATTCATGATGTCACCCAAACCCCAAATCACAGTGTGCCAAATCTGCCTTTGTACCTCCCTGCCTACTATCCCTATAAAAGTCCTAGAACCCTGCTGGGAGAGCTTCCGGCCAGGCCCACTGGTGTAATAAGCTACCTCCTAAAACTGCTCAGTGCCATTTCTTCTCATGTTTGGTCTATTTTCTGTAACAGGAATATGGAACTGACTATAACAGACCCATCATATCCTACCTCATGATGATCATATACATAAATATAGTGCCAGACATTCACTGTACCAGCACTGTGGATGAATTTTGGCTCCTTGAGGTCCATGTATTGAAGCTACAACTCCCAATGTGGACAGTGTTTGGAGACAAGGCCTTGAGAGGCAGTTAGTGAGTTTTTAAGGATAGGGCCCTCATGATATGATTAGCTTTTAATGACAATTAGAAAGCTTAGGCTTTGTCTCTCTCGTCTCAAGACACACAACCCCACCTCCCTTTCATTAGTGGCAGGTACAAAGCAGATAAAGTGATTTTACCAGAACTAAACCATGTTGCCATCCCAGCCCTGGGCTTCCAGCTTCCAGAACTTTGAGTATGTGAGATTCTGTTGTTTTAGTCACTTAATCTGTGATAGTATTTTGTTATGGCAATCCAAGCAAGGTGAGATACCAGGCCAGGGTACTTTTGAGAATAAATGAACATTCCATTACTTAGGATTGTAGTTCTGAAATACCTATTCATTGAATGTCAGTATTGTTCATACAGCACTGTTTTGTAGTGCATGGAAATGGCTATATTATTCATATTGATTGATCTGCAAAATTGTTTTCTGCAAAAATTAGTTTCAAAATTCACATTTCTCTTTGAAACTTAATTATTAGCATGTCATGGTCATCATTTTCTCATCACTAAGACAAATCACCCAGCACCCACAACCTAGAGGAAGAGGAGTTCATTTTGGCTGGTGGTTTCAGCCCATGATCAGCTGCCTCAAGCACAGACCACAGCATGGGTGGAGGACATGGGCAGAGGAGAGCTGTTCACTTCTGGGCATCCAAGAGCCAGAGAGCGCGGGAAGGAGGCAGGGCGGCAGATGGACCGTCGCGCGGTGACTTCCCTTCCGGCCAGGCCCCTCTTGCAGCAGCGCTCTCTGCTGCCGAACTCAGAAAATGATTCCACTGATGATCCCGGCTCCGGTGATCCCAGCCCTTCCCACGCTCTCGGCCTCTGAGCACACGTGGACTTCGGGGACATTCATGATCTAAAACCCGTGACACTTACATGAGTTGAAAAAATGACGGGTTTCTTTGCGAAACATTTATATATGCATGAAACATGCTTTGATGTGTCTACCCTTTCCAAAATGCTGTCTTCCCTCTCTTTTTCCTGATCCTGTTCCTTAGTGGTCGCTCTTCTATGTGTACATCAACTTGCCACTCCAGATTCTAGATATGAAATAAAACACGTGGTATTATTTATCCTCCTGAGTCTTGCTTATTTCACTTAATATTGTGATCCCTGCTTTCTACCATTTTTCTGAAAATTACTTGGTTTTGTTCTTTATGACTGAATAATAATCCATTGTTTATAGGTACTGCATTGTTCATATCTGTTCATTCACTGATGGGCATTTCAGTACTTTCCATAACTTAGCTAATGTGAAAGAAACTCCCATGATAGACATGGTATAACAAAGAGTAATACAACTAGATCATATGGCAGTTCTATTTTTAAGTTTTTGGAACTTCTGCTCTGATTTCCATAGTGACTATACTAAGACATATTCCCATCATCGGTGTATAAGGTCTCCCACCTCCCCAACATCTTCACTAGCATTTCTTGAGAAATAACATCATTCTTAAAAAATGGTGTGTGATCTCATAGGTTATAAGTCATGTATCTGTGATACACTGGGAGTTTTCTGTAACAATGTGTTATTATTTCAATATGGTCTCTTTAATTTCATTCTTTTTAATTTTTTTAAATGTTTCAAAGTTTCATTATATACAAATATATTCGAAGTCTTTACCTTTCTCTGTAGTCAATAGCATTTTTAATTGAGAAAATACAAATATGCTATTATACATGGTAGACTTACAGAAAATTCTCCAAAGGGAAAGATGTTATCAATTCTTTTGCAAAATATGTACATGTAGCAGCTCATGTAGTTTTATAAGTACTTTCTCTTTGACTGAAATTAGAGTATTTGATTTTTACAAAATATTTTATAAAGCAAAACTCATAAAACAAAGTCTCTGCTTGTAATTTTTTTTAATGTTTTGCCAAATAGATGCTACAAAATCCTAAGACTTCGATTTCATTCCATTCCAGTACACAATAAAACACAATTATAAAAATGAAGTTTGATCAAAAGATTTTTCCTACAAGTCATTTACAAAATTTTAAAAATTAAATCTTGTGCACTGGTTGAAGTCTCATCATTTAATTCATTGATCTCACTGCTTTTAGACAGATAAATTTGCCTCTGTTGTTATTGCAAAACTTAAAGTTTTCTGGCTTCTAATGGATTGGATATTTGATAAAAGACTTCCTGACAGTGATTTTAACAATGACTATTTGTTCAGTGCCAATATAGGACTTGTAGGTTGATTTACAAAGTAGTACTGAATCCCACAATATTTCCATAATGTAAAGTAGAAGAAAATGCATATATTGCCTCGAAAAATATGGATTGTTGTTCATTTTTGTTTTGTTTTTGTATCAAATGTAAGTTTCACCATAAAGTTTCTGTAGTGAAGTTACTTAATTCAAATGTTTAGGTTATGACATTGGCCATTTCTATTTCAAATGGGAAATTATGGCTGTCGATGTAAACTTAACTTATATGTGCATTGCAGTCAATTTCAACAACATTTTTCTCAATGAGTTTCTTAATTTTCTAAAAGCATTATTTTACATATATTTCCTGTGTTCTGCCCATCTTATGTCTATAGTAATACTAGGAAAGCAAATAAACATAATATTCCTAGATTACAGTAAATACTGCAGTAATTTAATGCAATAACAGAACTTCATCAGAGTGACCATTTGACAACCAATTATCAAGGAAATCCAGGTGCCAATAGTACAATCTTGAAATAGTATGCAGTTTAAACTGAGCTATTTTAATATACTTAAAATATGTAGAATAGAGTGGCCCTGAATGATATGATATTGGCTGAAACTTCTTCGGAATCTAACACATGCAGTGCATTCTGAGTTTCCTGAGTACCACTTGACTTCAATTCTGGAGAATATCAGGAAAGAAAGAATTCTGGTAACTACTAAAAACCAGAGGGAAAAAAACAGAGGAAAAAAAAAGACCTGGCATTGCCAGTGAAGAAAATAATGACAGCAAGGATATGTAGAAAAAACCGCAAATCATGGCACATTAAATTATGGCATTGGGAATTTTATAGTGAAAAGTTAAAGGATATAAAAGGGGGAAAAAGAAATGCAAGATGCCCTTGTGAAAGAATCTACTTAAATCAATTTGAAAAATGATGCTTTGGCACAAAACTTCATTGAGATGGTGGGGATGCAGTTATAGAAAACCGTAACAAAATCTTCTATATGAATTTCTGCCTGTAGGTGGAGTTTATTTGGCTCATGGTTTGGCAGATATGTGACTAAAATAAAAATGGCATTTGCTATAGTTGATTATGGCAGTTTTACTTTCTTCAATGTTGAAAATATGTAGGTTAAATATTTTAAAACAATAAAATCAGTGTGCTGCAGACTAGAAGTAGCATCAAGCATTATTGCTTATGATTTCAAAATAAAAGTTAACATGCTTTTCATAATAACATCCAAAGAATGAAATATTTAGGAAGCAATCTAACAAAGGAAGTAAAATATTTATACAATGAAAAAGTACAGTACTCTGAGAAAAGAAATTGAAGAGGATTTCAGAATATGGAAAGATATCCCTTGTTCCTGGGTAGGAAGAAGCAACATTGTGATAATGACTGTATTCTCAAAATTGTTATACAGATTCAATGTAATCCTGATTTAAAAAAAAAAATCACTAATATACCTTACAGATCTAGAGAAAACATTCCTAAAATTTATCTGCACTCAGAAGAGCCTGATAATATCAAAATCAATCCTGAGCAACAAAGGAAAGGCAGGAGGCACCACATTCCCCAACTTTAAACAATGCTACAAAGCTACTGTGAGAAACTCGGCAAGGTACTGGTAAAACAACAGATCAGAAGATGCAGATATGACTATAAACACACTCATCCACTTTATCAAGGACAGACGGGCCAAACATGTTCACTTGAAGACAGTCTCTTTAATAAATGGTGTGAAAAAAGTGGCTTTCCACATGCTGAAGGCTAAAATTAGATCTATGCCAATCACCATGCACTAAACTACAGTCAAAATATGTCAAAGATTTCAATATTAACACAGAAACATGAAATATTCTGGAGGAAAAAAATAGGTAGAAGTCTTAAAGGCATAGTGATAGATAATTCATAAATAAAAACCAAACTGCATGGGAAATACTTCAAAGACTCAACAACTAGGATGTCTTTGTTTTTAAGTTTATGCACTTCAAAAGAAATTACCAACGAGTACAAAGAAAACCCTTGAATTGAGAAAAAATTATAGCCGACTGGCCCTCAAAGGAGTTTATCTAGAACATATAAAATATTTTAAAAATCAGGCCCCTCAAATTCAGACTCCATCCAAAAATGGGCATTTGAGATGAATATGCACTTCTCAGATGAAGAAATACCAATGGCAAATGAAAATATGAAAAAGTGTTCAACATCAATGGTCACTCAAGAAATGCCAATTGCAACAACACTGAGATTCCATCTCATACCAGAAGGAAGGGCTGTCATCAAGAAGAGAACAAATAACAAAAAATAGGGGGTTTATGGGGGAAAGGGAACATTTCTTCACCATTGGTGGGAGTGTAGACTGGTACAACTGCTTTGGAAATCAGTGTGGAGTTTCCTCAAAAACTAGGATTAAAGGTCCCATTCCACCCAGCTGTTCCTCTCCTGGTATTTTTCCAGAGAAACTGAAAACATTATGCTATAGTGATATATGTGCACTCATGCAGCATGTTGTCATATCTAAATCTTTGAAGCAATCCAAATGCCCATCAACTGAGGAATGAATTTAAAAAATGGTAGGTTTACACAGTGGAACATTACTCAGCTATAAAATAGATTTATGACACTTATAGGCAAATGGATGCAGGTAGAGCTCATACTCATAAGTGAAATAAGTCAGACCCTCGGGTGCAAACATCATATTGTCTCACTAATGTAAGAACCTGAAAGAGTAAATCTGAAAAGATAAATAGATATTGTGAAAGAGAAAGCATCTTTGCAAAGGGGAGGAAAAACTTGGATGAGCAAAAGAATAGAAGAGGGAGAGAGACCGGGAACATTATATTTAGGATACATGCAGGATATCTTGGATAACTGTACTGCTGATTTCTGCTGGTCTGCAGAGGGAAGCAGTTGATACCTAAATATTTTTCTTATTCTTTTTAAATGCTTATAATTTTTAACCAATTTTGCATGCTTGTATCTGGTGATTTATATAACTAAGTTGAAGGTAACATTACAATACAGCAACTATTGTTGAATTCCATTGTTTTGTTTGGAGATTATCATTTCTGATTTTTTTTTTACTAGTTGGTAATCTCTTTAGATAATAAAGACAGTTTGAATCCTGGTGAAGTGGAGGAGTAGCAGTGGGCCTCTCTGCATGTGGAACTGGCTTATTGACTGCCTCTGTGCTTGCGCCTCAGCGCAACTGGAGCTGACTGGTGGGAAGTCTAGGAAGGACTCCGGAAATTCCAAGACACAGGCCGTTTTCGGCTCGGAGAGAACTGGCCTGCAGTTCCCCGTGGCAGCATTCACTGACACCTGAAGTCCAGGACAACCAGCCACAGGCGCGTGGGCCCCAAGCAGCAATGTACAGCGCGGCCACCCTGGAGAACGTCACAGAAGAAGTGCTTGAACTGGCAGGAAAGGCATCCAAAGATCTGAAGGCAAGGCATGCTATCCTCAGCACTTGCAGCTTGCCATTGACAGGGATGAAGAATTGGACCCATCAACTACGGGAGATGGTGTCATCCCACATAGCCACAAGGACAGCAGAAGACTGTGTAACGGATGCCTGGATTCCATATTATCTCAGGATTCTAATACTCTTTTAACAGCTGTCCAGTGTTGGTGATTCCAGTGGACTGTATCTGTGTGAAAAGCACAATTTTGCCTTTTTGTGCTTGCATTTGAGCACAGTAAAAGTTTAATTATCTTTCCAACCAACCAAATTTCTACATTCCAGTCTTAACCAGATTAAGTGTTTCTGTGGCTTCAAAGAAGCTATTGATTCTGGATTAGTGGGTTTTGATTGAGTTGACTGTTTTTAAAACTGTTTGGATTTTAATTGTGATGCAGAACTTATAGTAACAAACATTGGTTTTGTAGAGATATTATTTCCACTCTGGTGGATAAGTTCAAAAAGGGTCTTATCCCTCCAGAAAAAGATAACAAAAATTTAAAAAAAAATTAAAGGTTAAGGATTCAAATAGAAAAGAGGACATATATTGGTCAATTGTTGGAAATCAAAATGGCACTGGTATTAGGTTGGTGATGCATCTTGAGTTCTTGCTGGTCCTGCTGGACACCCCAGGACAAAGCGTTTGTGGGCAGGCTGCATAGATTGCTTCTATCTGCTGTCAGTTAATTTTTCATTTATTTGCCTTTTCATTTTGCATCATGATTTCAATGCCCCAAAATACTCTTTTTATAACATGTCTTTTTTTTTTTTTGTAGTACAGGGGATTGAACTCAGGACCCTGCGCTTGCCAGGCAAGCACTTATTGTACTGAGCTATCTCTCCAGCCCTAATACTCTTTTTATGAGTGAAGAACAAACATCATTTAAAAAAAAGATCAAAGAAAGTGAAAAAAGAAATTATTCTGCCAAAATTAGTTGATAGCTCTTAAACTCAGCCTTCTTCAAAGTCCTGGGCCATGGGCAAAATGTGGACAAATTATTTGGTCAGAGTAGCACATACAAGGCTTTTAGTTCAATTTTCAGTGACGTTTTTGTTCCTAACTGAAATCTCATGAATATGACATTTACTCTTCACATTCCTGTCAGAATTTTGTTTTTCTGAACCCCAACCAGAGCCCCATTTCACCAAATTTAGAAACTCCATGTAAACCATCTCCAAAAGCTTTTGAGCCACCTGATTAGCTATACCCATCACAGAAACTCCACTTCTCTCGCACCAATCTTCTGTGTTGGTCAGCTTTTTTTGCTACTGGAATAAACTATACAATAATCAAAGCTCACTGGAGAAGTTTATTTGACTCATGGCTTCTGAAGCTTAGTCAGTGTTTGGCTAGCTCTACCACATGTTCTAAAGCAGAAACATCATAGTAAAAGGGTGTGCACAGTTCTTAGAGACCTGGACGCAGGGCTGAAGAGATAGTGCCAGAGACAAAGGAGCCAGGAGTTAGATATTTTGACCCCAATCACACCTTCATACCCAAATGTTCATATCTAGATGTGTGTTTCACTAAACTTCCCCAGACAGCTCCAAAGCCAATCAGGTTGAGATTTAAGCTTATTTCTCAATACTATAAAAGGAAATAATTATGTATTTCATCAATTATATGCCAACTCCAAAAATATAGCAATTAAAAATTTAAAACACACTAAAGATAATATAGGTGTATTGTTAGCCATGCTAGGAAAAAGAAAAGTATTTTTTGAAGTCCTTGCCCATTAGCATAGAGATAATTCATTTCCTAATCAATAATTTCTTATCAAATCTTATAGTTCTCTTTAGTAAATACATTAGATCTGGGACATACATGAAAATAGAGTTCTCCTTTAACAAAGTTTACAATAATTCACAAATAGCCTCTAAGATTCATTTTCCTTCTTTGCAGAGGAGGTACCCAAGTAGAAGTAGAGTTATGCTTGATGTCACCTGCATCTTTCAAGCCTGATTGTAGCCTGCGTCTTTGTACCCAGGTATGTCATCATGCTCTTGATTTGCTGTTCTGGTAGGGAGAAGGAGTTCTGAGCTTTCCACTTGGCTCTCACTGTGTTAGAAAGTTAGTGCAGGAATTCTGCCATGTGTTGAGTACATTTTTTTCCAGTTATAAAACCAGAACTGGAGAAATGCCTATAGGACAGCTGTGAGGATTGATTGAATCCATTGTGCTTACCATTTTTGTTAAGACTCTTTTCAGGAAAAGAGGGGCTGCCAGAAGAGGGTGAGGAGCTCTCCTTGGTGGCCATGTGGAGCTTGGCTGTGAGAGGCACACAGCCACGGGATCCAACTCGGGACTCTAGACTTGGAAAAGGAAGATATTTGTTCATTTGTTGCCCAGGGTGTAGTCTCTGAGTTTCTGCCTCTTCCTACCTGCTGTGCCAGGGAATGAGTAGTTGTAGTTTTCATGGATTATTTGATACAGAAAGCTGTTCTGGTTGCTTTTGTAATCCATTACCAGAATGACAATAATGAAAACATATGGCCATTGTGTGGTGTTTTATATCAGCAAAGTTCATTTGAGATAGTGTTCATGGTCTGTTCTGTGGAAGAATGGCTGCTATCACAGTAGAAAGTCTACTGGTAAAGGAGACACAGTTAAAATAATCTAGGAGGAAAATGCTATTTAATGAATTTATTGAATGCCTTAATTTCATGTTGCATGCAGGCATACCATAGATGTGGCAGGATAATGTTACACCAAATCCCAGGAACACACTCTATGTTACCTTATTTGGCAAATGGGAATTTTTCATATGTGATTAGCATAGAAATTGAAAGACTAAAACTGGATTATCAAGATTATTCAATGTAATGACAAGAGTTCTTTTAAGAAGGGAGGTACAAAGTTCAAGATCAGCTCTGACACTGAAGCACATATAAAGAAGAGACAACTATTCAAGGAGTACAAACAGCCTCCAGAGGTGAAATTAGAATTTTCTAACCTCAAAAAGCAATACAGGACTGCAGTTACCCTGGTTTTTGATTTCTGGCCTCCAGATTACATACCAATAAATTTATGATGTTTTAAGCTATAAAAAAGACTTTACTTAACAATCAAAACACTCTTATGATTAATGCAGTGAATAAATAGCTATCAAATTCAATGTACAATAAATAGCAAAACCACCATAGCAATAGTAATTAGAATGTTTTGTATTCTTGTTTCTGATCTTTATTCTGGGAAAATTGCTAGGGTTATTTTCTAATTAATTAATCCCCTCTCTAATTATATCCAATTTACTCATTAATTACCTGATAAGTTTTTAATTCTACATGAATTTTTAGACTATATATATTTTAAAGATTTTTTTCCAATAAAGAGCAAGTATGCTCTACCTCTACTTTCTGCATATATTTTGAAATTGTATATGTAGCAGTTTTATTCTATTTACATGGCCTTGGGCTGGGGGGTTGCATGCATAGCCAGGCCACAGCTGGTGCTCTGCTGGCACCAGTGACTGAGCTCTTTCCTCCTTACACTTGCCATGTGAAGAAGTCCAGCTCCTCTAGCTGCCCACAATCCTAAGTATTTCATCAGTAAGTGCCTCACATCCTAACTCTGAGGAAGATGTTCTTCACTTTTAATCTAGGAAAAGTTTAAGACATTAGAAACAGGTTGTTGTTGGCCACTGTTCAGAATTATTAGCCAAAAAGTGTGAATTCTATTCATTGTCAACATGTAATATACACTATCAGTGAATCCCAAGGTAGAAACTGAAATTCTAAAGGGTAAATCTACCAAACTTATTCCAGGTTATTTCAATAAAACTATCATTAATAGTACTAATTAAAAGATAATTGTACCACTAATTTCTATCAGGTCATTGAAAGTGCTTATATTGTTTGATCAAATTTGCATGCATGTACCTGGTAATCTGAGAACTACTTTGAAGATAACAATATGCAATGTAATAACCATTGTTAATTTCTTCTCATCTTGTTTTGAAATCCTATATTGCTTTTTATGGTTTTGTCTCTTCAAAATAAAAATTTTAAAAAATAAAATAAAAAAAAGATTTTAGAATTGTTGCTTAACCAATGGGATCCTGTGATAAAGAAATGAGCTAAGATTATAACAAGAAAATTAGGGTGTATAATTGCTATAGATGTATAGTCCTTCATCTCTCCCATCTAAACAACACAGATAATAATAAATGATGAAAGCATAAGAATGATGAAGAGGTAACTTTAAAGACACTGACTTATATCCAAAAGAAGCTATGAAAATTTTATATTAAGAATTAGTAGGAAGTATCTGTTAAACTTTTCTATCATTGATAGAAATGGACTTTTGAAAATAAATAGAAAATGTGCAATGGAAAAAAATGTTAAAATGTATATAGTTTGAAAACGTATACAGAATTCAAAATTATCAGATAATTAAAGAGTAGATTAGCTATAATTAAAGAGGGAATTTCTGAATTAGAAAATAGTTCTTAAAAATTTTCACAGAAAAAAAAACAGATGAAAATTCTAAAAGAGAACCAACAAACATTTAATGCAGTCCAACTTACATTTAAGGAAAATTCTATGAGAAGAAAGTAGAAAAAAAAACCGGAGGAAAGTAATTTTTGATGAGGATAATGACTAAGCATGAGCCAGGATTAGGGAAGACAGCAGACAGAAAAGGGACATTAGCTATGAAAGGGCAGTCTTTGAGACTTATAGAAGGTGACGTAAAACAAGACAGTGTGCTTGTACCCTATAATGCTAAGGGGAAATAATTTTCAATTGTAGATTGAAGCACATTGAAATTATCACTTAATAATGACTGTGAGATAAAGATATCTTAGATAAAAACAAGAATTTTATCACTTGCAGACAGACCATCACTATAACAATAAACAAACATTAAGAAATATATTCCCGAAGAAAAAAGATGATTTCAGAAAGGAAAGGAATGCAGTCACTACTCACAGTAAAACTTTAATGCTAACCATTAAAATGAAGATGTCAGCTATTTAACTTCTGAAATGTTCCTGTAAGCACTTCTAGGAGCAACATGGAGTGTGCTAAATTGTGGGAGTAGGTCTGGGCTGAATTATTAGCTATGGGGCTTTCAGTATTTAACTTTTTTCCTGCAAAATGAAGAACCTCTGCTTAATTTTGAACTAGATGTTCTAAGGCCCATTTGTGTTTAAGAAGAATTCCATAAGGAAAGAAGATAGAAAAAAATCTGGGAAAAAATAATTTTTAAAGAAACAATGAATAAGTATGAGCCAGAAGTAGGAAAGACAACAGGATAAGATGATGTCTTTTTTGTTTGTTTGTTTTTATACTACCAATTATAGTGTCATTTCATTGTGTATGGTACTTATGAATCAAAAACTTACATTTAAGGAAAATTCTATAAGAGAATAAAGTATTTAACTTTTTTCCTTCAAAATGAAGAAACTATGTTTAATTTTGAACTAGGTGTTCTAATTATGATGTATCATAATTATTGAAATTATGATGTATCATTTCATTATGTATGATATATCAAATTATTAAACAAGGATCTATACTCATGAAAAATACTTCAGAATTATACACACTCAGAATTAAAAAAAAATCTTGATAAAGATTATCTAGCTTAAATGGCTCATCTTGATGTTTTAATTTCAGTGTCAAATGCATACTGACCTTGAATATTTTAATTGCCATAGCTTGTATTGTAACTTAGTCCTTTACATACTCCTACTTTTTGGTTCTTGGAGAGGCAACGAGGAGAAGTAATCACACTGATGCTTTTTTCTCAAGCAAAAGAAGCAGGTTTTCTTCTATTTCATCTATTTCAATGAGGAAATTTTAGGTAGACCAAAAGATAGGTTTGGAAAGTCACTTTAAATAGATTAAATAGTTTAAACACCCATTGGATTTTATTTTAACCACACTGAGGCTGTTAATATTTTAAATTGTTAAAAATAAATATGACAGAATAAGAGGTTTTGTCTTACAATGCTTTGGCCATGATGTCAGCTAAGTGCATATGTCTTCTGACAAACTCTGCCAAACTTCCAGGAGATAGAAGGACTGTAATAAAATAAGTCAATTTTCTTCTCTTGGAAGAAGACCTAAGGTAGGTGAGCTTAAGTGGTGAAAAGGAGTTTAGAAAAGGTTAGGTATATAGGCAACTCCAAATTCAGTCCTAGGCAGAGCCATAGTAAATAAGCAGATGAATGCTTTATTCAAAAAGGGGATGGTTTATCTATGGTTCTAGCCAAGATGTATTTATTAGTAGATTTTCCAGTATGACACTGTGAGAGAATCATTTCATTTCACAAAATTTCAATCTTTTTAACACTTCTTACTAGCTGGAGAAAGCATGGATGATTTCAACAGAAGTCTCTCTCTCTCTCTCTCTCTCTCTCTCTCTCTCTCTCTCTCTCTGAATGTGTGTATTGCCATTAGCCATTTGAATATGTTTGGCAAGTATTGTCCCCAAACATAAAATCATTTTGGCTGTGTTTGATGACATAATTAGGTTTTTGTCTACTTTTCTGCTCTAAAAAATGAAATTGTTCATGCTTTTTGATTCATCTTGAATTCTACTTTTCACTCACAGCTAAGATCTTCAAGTAAAAATTGAGTATCTTTAAAGACATTTGTCAGGCAAGAAGATAGTGCATACACACTGAAAAAGAAAAGGAATTTTATTTAAGAACAGGTAAGTTACTTAGAAACAAATTCTATTAAAGAAATAGACAATAACAATACAAAAACCCATTCCCCAGTCAGAACTTCCCAGTGGTCAGGCCTGGTGTGGAGCTCTGCACTGGGGACAGAGAGTCTAGAGGAGAGATACAGGCAGCTAATCCAGGAGCAGAACAGCTTTCCAGTGGGGCACAGCAGGTTCACTTCCATGGACTGCAGCAGGAAGAAGCCAAGCACCATACCCAGACCAAACTGGACGACTGTAGTGCTATATCCATAGATCCAGATCTATGAGAGCTTTCCTTCTTTCCTTCCTTTCTTCTTCCCTTCCTTCTCTCTCTCTCTCTCTCTCTCTCTCTCTCTCTCTCTCTCTCTCTCTCTCTCTCGATCAAGAGTCAGGACAACAGGTAGCTGTGGTGAAAGTCTGCCTGGAAGATTCCAGGTACATCAAGGGGAAGTGATCAGACAAAACTTAGGGGAACTCAGATAAAATTCCCAGTTTAATATCTGCTTCGCTCTGTAGTCATAATGCTTGCCCTTGTGTTCCAAAATACAAACCCATTAGTTACAAAAGTTTGTCAATTGATAAACCTCACTAGCCATTATTAGTGTTATTAATTGTAGTACTGTAAATATAAAACTTTAATGGCCTTAACCACATGGTCTCTCTTGGGTAATAATATTAGTAGGTGCTAAGGTAAGTACTACACAAAAGCTCTACATCAAAGACCAGAGGACCGTGCTATGTAAACTGATAAAGCGAAGGAACAAAATACATTCTCCTGAGCCAATCCAGAACAAGTGCAGTAGATACTAGCATTGAGTAAATTGAAATCCACACTAGTAAAAACTTTGAAATAATAGCTTCTGAACTAAAGAAACAGCTGCAGAAAGATATACTGAAAATCAGATCAGAAATAATCTCTGAAGTAAAAATAGAAATGACAACTAAAGAAAACACTGATAAAAAATAGAGAACATAAAAATGATGGAATTCTTGAATGAGCAATATAGGAAAGAAATAGAATGCATGAAGCAGATTCAAAGAGATATACAGGAAACTAAAATCTCAATCACAAGCCTACAAAACTGTTTTAATGAAAGTAAAGATGAACTTTCAGACCTTGAGTACATAATTGCAGCTAGTGAAAATGTAAGAAAATATCTCTTAAAAACAACCAGGATGCAGGAAAAAAAATAATTCAACATCTGCAAGATGATGCAAAGATGAACAACATAAGACTAATAGGCATCAGTGAGAAAGAAGGAGTCAATATGAAAAGAATATGGACAGAACTTATAGCAGAAAACTTCCCAAACATGGGGAAATAACCTGATATTCATGTAACCAAAGCATATACAACTCCATATAACATCAATCCAATTAAAACCATGCCCACCACATAATAATCAAGAGCCCGAAATTCAGCACAAGAATAGTATACTAAAAGCTGCTAAAGAAAACAAACAGAACACATTAATGGAAAACCCATTGGAATAACAGCAGATTTCTCTTCACAAACCATAAAGTCAAGAAGAACATAGAGCAAAGTATTTGAAGCCTTGCAAGAAAACAAATTCCACCCCAGACTGACACACCTTGCAAAATCCTTTTCAAGTTTAATGGGGAAATGAAATACTTCCATGACAAAGAATAACTACAGAATTTTATGATGACAAAGGCAGCTCTACACAGACTACTAAAAGATATTCTAGAGAGGGGTCAAAATGACCACAACTCCAAGAATGAGAACAGAAGGAACTCCCAAAATAAGGCAAACATATAACAGAGGAGAAAAACACGTAACCAACAGCAGGAAAATAACATGTCAAGCATAAGTCAGTACATCTCACTTACACCCATAAATGCAAATGGACTCAATTCACCAATTAAAAGAAATAGATTGACAGAGTGGACTAGGAAGCAAAATCCAAGAATGTGCTGTATATAAGAAACAAACTTAACTCATAAAGAAATTGACAGGCTAAAAAAATCAAAGGATGGAAAACAATACTACATGCCTTAAGGACTCAGAAAATAATCAGGGATAGCAATCTTGTTTGCAGACAATCTAAGCTTCAAACCAAGAATGAAAAAATAAATAAAGAAGATCACTACATACTGGTTATGGGAAAAACATAAGAGGAAGATGTAACAGTCATGAATATGCATGCACCAGACACAGGAACACCAAACTATATAAGACAAATCTTTTTTTTTTTTTTTTTTTTTGTCTTTTTGAGACAGGGTCTCACTATGCAGTTCAGGCTGTCCTTAAGCTCATTTTGTAGCTCAGGCTGGTCTCGAACTCACAACAATCCTCCTGCCTCAGCCTCCCGAGTGCTGGGATTACAGGCGTGCGCCACCACGCCCGGCTCAAGACAAATCTTAGTGGACATGAAAAACCTAATATCCAATACCACAATCTTAATGGGAGACTTTTACACTCCATTACCCTTAAAGGATAGGTCAAGCAAACAAAAAATTATCAAAGAGGTAGCAGAACTGAACCAGACTTTTGAACAAATGGACTTAGTGAATACAGAATGTTCCATGCAACCACATATGAGTACATATTCTTTTCAGCTGCACATGGGATGTTTTCTAAAATAGATCACATACTAGTCCATAGGTCATGCTTGAGTATATGTAAGAAAACAGAAATCATCCCATGCATATTATCTGACCACAGTGCAATTAAACTGAAAATAAATGACAAAAGAAACCACAAAAATTCCATAAACATGTGGAAATTAAATAACACCATCCTCAGCAACCAATAGTTTACAGATGAAATTAAACTATATTGAAAATTCAAGCACAACTTATTGCAATTTGTGGGGTGCAATGAAAGCAGTTCTTAGAGGGAAACTTATAATTATAAACTCACACAAGAAAACAGAAAGGGAGCAAATAAAAACCCTAATGCTGCACCTCAAACATCTAGAAAAAGAGGAGCACACCAAACCCAAATCCCAAAGATAGGAGGAAATCATAAAGATTAGAGCAGAAATTAATGCAATTGAGACAAAGAAAACAGTTAAAAAAATTAACGAATCAAAATGTTTCTTTGAAAGATTAAATAAAATTGATAAACCCCTAGCTAACCTCATCAAAAAGAGGAAAAAAAATTCAAATAGAAGCAATATGGAATGAAAATTGTGAAATTACTACAGACCCTGTGGAATTTCAGAAGATCATAAATAGCCACTTTGAGAATCTTTAATATCACAGAATTGAAGGCACAGAAGAAATGGACAGATTCCTAAAAAGGTATGAATCACCAAAACTGAATCAAGAAGATATAAAAACTCAATAACCCACCATCAGCCAATGAAATTGAAAATGTAATTAAAAAAAACCTTACTGACAAAGAAAAGCCCAGATCATGATGGATTTACAGCTGAATTCTACAAGAAATTTACAGAAGATATAAGCCCAACACTCCTCAAACTCTTCAATGTAACTGAAAAGGAAATAGTTCTCTCAAAATCATTCGTGGAGGCAAGTATTATACTGATACCAAAACCAGAGAAAGATGCAACTATAAAAGAGAACTACAGGCCAATCTCCCTCATGAACACAGATGCAAAAATCATCAATGAAATTCTACCAAATAGAATATAACAAATCATTAAGAAGATTATACAGCATGACTAGGTAGGATTCATCCTAGGGGTACAAAGATGGTTCAATATACACAAATATATAAATGTAATAAGTTCTATCAATAGAGCCAAATTAAAAAAACACATAATCATTTCAATTGATGCAGAAAAGGCTTTTGATAAAGTCTAATACTCATTCATGATCAAAGCCCTAAAGAAAATTAAAATAGAAACCTATACTTCATCTGATAAAAGCCATCCATGACAATTCAACTGCTAACATAATTTTAAATGGAGAAAACGTGATTCTTTTTAAACTGAAATATTTTACTCTCAGATCACGTAGAAGACAAGGCTGTCTTCTATCACCTCCTATTCTGTATAGTTCTGGATTCATTAACTAGAGACATTAGACAGAGAGAGAAATAAAAGGAATAAGAATAGGTAAAGAAGAAGATAAACTGTCATTATTTGCAGATGAGGTGATACTCTACTTGGAATATCCAAAATACTCTACTAAGAAGCTGCTAGCATTAATAAACAAATTCAGTAGCATAGCAGGATACAAACTGAAAACCCAAAAGCCAATAACATTCCTCTACAAGATAATAAACACACTGAGAGGGAAATTAGAGAAACAATACCCTTTGCTATAACACCATGAAAAATGAAATACTTTGGAATTAATCCAATTAAATAAGTAAAAGATGTGTTCAATGAAAATTACAGTACTCTAAAAAAGAGAGCAAAGAAAATTTCAGAAGATGGAAAAAGTATTTTTTGCTCATAGATAGGAAGAACCAATATTATGAAAATGGCTATTTTCCAAAATTGTGATGCATTCCCTGTCAAAATTCCACCAACATACCTCACAGATCTAGAGAAATCATTCCTAACATTTGTTTGGAACCAAAAAATACCTAGACTTGCAAAGGCAATCCTGGACATCAAAGACAAGGCAGGAAGCATTACGATCCCTGACTTGAAATTACATTACAAAGCTACTATGATAAACCTAGCATAGTATTTGCAAAATATAGACCTGAGCATCAGTGGAATAGATTAGAAATGCAGATAGAGCTACAAACACACTCAGCCATTTGTCTTCGACAAATGGGCCAAACATGTTCAGTGGAAGAAAGATAGTCCCTTTAACAAACGTTTTTGGAAAATCTGTCTCTTTACATGCTGAAAACTAAAACTTGAGGTCTATCACTGTGCACTAAACTAAAGTGAAAATGGATTAAAGATCTAAACATTAAAGCAGAAACACTCAATCTCCTGGAAGAGAAAGTAGGAGGAACTCTTGAAGTCATAGGAGTGGGCAAACAGTTCATTAACAAAAATCAAACTGCACAGATAACACTTAAAAGAATCAACAGCTAGGACCTCCTTTTATTGAGAAGTTTCTGCATGTTAAAAGAAATTACCAACAGAATGAAAAGACAACCCTCAAATTTGGAAAAAAAATCTTTAATAATCACTCAAGGGTCCTCTATCTAGAATTTATAGAGAACTAAAAATCAATAGGGCCCCAAAATTTAAAGATCCCATCCAAATTTGGGCATCTGAAATGAATTACACACTTCTCAGAGGAAGAAATATAAAAGGCAAATAAATCCATGAAAAAATATTCCATATTACCCCAGAAAGAATAGCTATCATAAAGAAATCAACCAACAACAAATGCTGGAGAGCTGCAGGAAAAAAGAAACCCTTCTGCACTATGGGTGGGAATGTAGACTGGTGCAACTATTATGGAAATCAGTGTGGAGACTTCTCAAAAAAGCTAGGACTGGAAATCCCATTCAATCCAGCTATCCCCCTTTGGGAATTTTCCTAAAGAACTGAAAACATCATATCATAGTGATACATGTGTGCCTATGTTTATAGCAGCACAATTCATAATAGCCAAATCTTAGAAACAACAAAAATGCCTGTCATCTGAGGAATGGTTGAAAAAAGATGTGTTTTTATATAGTAGGGGATTACTCAGAAACCATGCTTGAAATACCTGTCCTTTTGGTCTTCTAAATGTGTACTGTTTCTAATGTCATATCAATTTTTGCTATGCTCTCTTCAAAGTAATATTTTTAAAAAGGTAATAAAAGAAAATGAGACAAAAATATAAATTTAAGGCTTCTTGAAAGCACATGGTAATATTCAATCATATGACCCATCTTGCATAACTATATCTGTTAATCTGAGCAGCAGATCTGATGATAAAAATAGATAATGTATCAATCAGTTAATCAGCTATTCTTGTTTTAGAAAAACTGTAAAAAAAATTTTTTTTAAAGACTGTAACTTATGTATTGCTACATGTCACCCTGTTTCTTGCTTTGCTTTTGTTTTCTTGCTTTTCAAAGTAAAAGAAAATTATAATAAAAATTCTCTTTTAAGTTCTCTCATGGGGTTCCAGACCTGGTAGTTCAAGAGTTGGTAGTGGTGGTGGCGATGTCTCTTTTTAAAACTGGAACCTGGCCGCAGACTTGGGACACTGTCCCTTGGGACACAGGAAGTAGATCTAAGTATTTAAAGCCTGTGATGAAGATAATAAAGGCTATGTAAGCAGAGAGGACTTTAAGGTTGCTGTTGTAATGCTGTTAGGTTACAAGCCCTCCAAGATAGAAGCAGATTCTATGTCTCCAATAAATCCCAACACCTCTGGCATAGTACTTGGGGAGTTTTTAATTATAAAGACAAAGAAGGAAGCTCAACTATATGGGAATGAGATGAGATACATCTTCACTTTGATATACACTGTTGTGGCTATTTAACTTTGGAAGATTTAAAAAAAAAAACATTCAGGAAGCTGAAGTCCAGATTACCCAGAAGGAGTGTTCTTGAAGTTTTCGGAACAAGATTATACTTCAAGTCACTTAGAAGGCCTTTGAATCAATGACTGGAAGTTATTTGTGACTCAGACGGTCATACCACCTTCAGACACTTCGAATATGCCATGAAGCATGGACAAAATGAGGCCTAACTATTGTGGTCTATGTTTTGACAACTCTAGGGAGATTTATCTGTTGTAAATATATCTGAAGATCAAACATAGCTTCTTTCTCATAAAGGTGTGATGCCATACACTTGTGGTTTAACCCTTGATCTCACAGCCTTAGAGACTGTGGACACAGGCATTTCCTCCTCTGTGGGTAGCAGCCCAAAGTCAAGTTGCCCTTGTGGTTCTGTCTCCTCTCTACTCTTATTTCCTGTCATCCATTAACTCCACTGGAGTGTTCGACTCAGGTCTAGTCTGGTATCACTTCCTGACTTAGGCCCAGGTTCTTGAAGGCTGGTAGGGGGCAGCTGTGCCCTATCAGGGGTATCAGTTTCCTTTATTCATCACACATTGGTTGAGCAGATGGTTTCATCCATGTGGACTGTGTGCTTAGTGCAGTGGGTTCTACCAATGAGCAAGACCCTGCAAAGACAGGGACGGAAGACTTACCTGAGATAGAGTACCCAGAGTCCATGTCTTCCTTACACAGTGACCCCAGGGCACTGGTAATGCAAAACAGGGACATCAAATTGAGGCAACACCGGGCAGCCCTTTCAGATCTTTCATAGAGGAAGAAAGAATACAGTGTAGGTCTTGGAGACCTGCTGGGTGGCCTGAACCTGGGCTTAATGTGCAGAGAAGCAAACCCAGGCCTGTCCATCTGCCCTGTGTCCCACACTTCCAGTTCCAGGTTGCTCTGCCCTGCACCAGAGCCATGGATACAGCTGCATCCAGATCCTGGTCTCCAAGCTCTGCCTAGCTCCCTGGCTCCACTGACCGATGTACTAGAGAAAAATCTGCAACACGCTAAATGCAAACATTCAGCTTTCATTTAAAATAATTCCAAAATACTGGCATCAACACTAATTTTTAATGAAGGTGTTCAAAATTCACATTAACAACAGGAGTAAAGCAATGTATAATTCATATCTTAAAAGTGTTAAATGTTTAAAGATCAAATAAAAATGTAAATGTGTAGAACAAAAGCATCTAGCAAACTTCATTCTCATACAAATTATTAGCAGATAACCTTAATAAAAATGAAGTTATGAACTGTGAGGGTCTGAGGAGACATGACAGGTATAAATGTAAGCTGCTGCCCTGGGTGGTTTCTGAAATAGAAAAATGACTTCAGTTTTTTTAAAAAGTCAAATATGGACTTTGACTACTGATAATTTATCTGTATTGGTTCATTAATTGTAACAAATATACCAAACTCATAAAAAGTGTTGATAATATAGAAAACTGGATGAGGGGTATGTGGAAGCTCTCTGTACCATTTTTATAATTTTTCTGGAAGTCTAAAATTATTATTATTTTTTGGAAGTCTAAAATAATTTTTAAAAAGTCTGCATTTTGTGCAATGAATAATCACTAAGACAATAATATACGATGTAGTTATTATTGGAACTGGCCTACTAATCGGTTTTTGAAACTGTCTCATATTTATTTCTCAATAAAATTATTAAAAATAAATAAAAATAAAATTATTAGACAATTAGGCTTGCTAAAAATAAATTAAAATTTAATAAACTAAACTTTACCTAAAAATTCTCTTTGAAATAAAATTTTTAAAAAAGAAAAAATAAAACTCACAAATATATAAAAATATATTTTCTTAAAATTATTCTGTTAAAAGACAACAAACTGGTTTATCTGGATTTGGTTTGGCCTGAAATTATGAATTTTAACTTGTTCTTTTCTGAATTGATGAAAAACATCTAAGCAAAAGCTTTTGTGTATTTTCAAAAGAAATTTACCATGACAAAAATTTTTTAATTTGGTAAAATTCTGGTGGTTAGTTGTGGGCTGTTGGCCAGAGTGACCACAGCTACCTAATATATGTGCAGATAATTCCTTCTAAGATGCTTTTCATACTGGAAAATACTGCTAGCTTGTAATTTCAAAGTTCTATTTTCCATCTTTGTTTGCATAAGAGTGATGGAAAGTTTTTATCCATCAATACCTTGAGATTCTGTTCTAATATTTTTTCTAAAGTGTGTGAAGACTACGTTTGCCACACGTAAATAATTTTGTAGAACAAGCTGACTGATACCTGATTGAGATTACTTGCCCTGCATTTAACTTAGTCCCTTCTTAGTTTACAACTGGAAAAACATGTAGATCTGGAGAAAAGTCTGCCAGTAAATCTTTTCTCTTGTGGTGTCATAATTAATGTAACTCAAATTGAAGAGACAACTATTTTAGATGCATTCACGTTAACCATAAGGAATATTTACCATTAACAGAATGAAATGCACAATTGTTGTTGATTTAAAACTAATTATCAGCCCATAGCTGTCATAATTGGTAGAATATAAAAGCAAAGAGCTCATCCCTGCCCTCAGATGGTCATGCTATGTAATATGGAAGAGATCAGTGCTGAAAACATTTTGGTGCTCTCATATTTTGGCAGTGTTTCTTTTGAACCTTAAAAGAAATGTGCTGAAGATTCGAAGGAATTTTAAATATTATTTGCAGCATTTTGTTAAAATGATCATGGCTCTTTGGTGAAACACTGGTGTGTGTGTGTGTGTGTGTGTGTGTGTGTGTGTGTGTTAAGTTTTCTTGTAGATCTGCTTTCTCCTCAAATCTCAAGTTTTGGGAGGGAGAATGACAGTAATCTTAGCATCATTTTTCATCCATGGTATAAAATGACATCCAGTCAAGAGCTAGGATGATGAAATGTTTTCCTGACGTGATATTAAAATGTATGGAAAATTATATTGATTTTATTTTTCCAGGTGGGGGAAGGCTTTTTTTTCCTCCGGCATTTGAAAAATGATGCCATGACTAATATGACATCATCTGGTCCCCCACACAGCTCTTCTACAAACAGGGAGGGGCAGCTGTGAGAGAACCAAAAATCTTAAATAACTAATAAATTCATTTATCCTTGTAAAAAGTACTTCAGAGTGAGAGCAGAGGGAGAAGCTATGCAGGAATAATTCTCTGCAGCTCTACAGTTAGTAGGACTCTGTAAATCTAGCATATTTACAAAAGATCCAGTGATTTACTTTTGAGAGGTTTTTATACACTGATGCCAACAGCTGACAGAGGTTTACAGGGGTCAGTCCAGCACCAGCCTGGGCAAACGCAGAAGCAAATCATGCACAAAGGGGTGCTATTTCCCTACCAGAAGCAGCTCAGATATCATCTCTTCTGCTCAGCTTTTCTTATTCTTTTAATTTATGCAAATTCATGCTTCCATTGTTCTTGAGTCATCAATACTAAGCATAGCCAAAGAATAATTTCCTATAATTTAGGAATATGGAAGGAATACTCCACAGGTAATCAAACTGGAGGTGGCTCCCGGGATTATAAAGGCCAGAGTAGGGCCCATTTTTTTTTGTCTTTTTGAGACAGGGTCTCGCTATGCAGTTCAGGCTGGCTTTAAGCTCACTTTGTAGCTCAGGCTGGTCTCGAACTCACAACAATCCTCCTGCCTCACCATACTTCAATCCTGATAGGTTGTGATCCACTTTCGGTAGGCACAGTCCCACTAGTTCTGATTGCCACAGCCTTTCCTAGAAATCTGGGAATCTCTTTATTCTCAGCGATCTTTCAGGGTTTTTGTCCATCAGTTTGCTCTGTTTCTGGGACTGTGCTCCTAACTTGGTTAGTTCTTTAACAGAAACTGGGCTGCAAAGTTAAATTTCAACTTGGTCATTTAGCAACTCTAAAGGTTTGGAGGCAAAGAAGGATGAAAGTAATGACTCAGACACAGCTTGGGAATTCCCAGAGTACCTCCATTAGCCATGCTCCCTGGCTTCCACCTCTGTGGATAAACAGCAATTGGCTGGAATCACACCATCCCTGGCCCCTGAGGCGACCAGATACTTAGAGGTCAGAGAGGCCCTGTAAGTGCTTTCTCATGCCTATCAGATTTCTCTGATGATCCCTTCCAATGCTCCTGGTATTTCAGAACAGGAATGTCTTCTTATGCATATTTTCTAAAAGAGATGTGAGTGCTAACTTTTCACTTTTTCCTCCCTATTAAAGTTCAGCTGGTCTCTGGACAGGTCTGGTCTTGCTGTTCTTCCTTGAACAGTAGACAGATTGTTTCATAGTTAATTTAAAGTATTTTGACACTGACTGTGGTCTGGAAGGAGCCTGGGTCTGTAGAGAGAATAAGTGAGTTTGGGCTGAGAAGGATTCTGGGTCAGCTCTGCCTCTACAGAGCCACAGGATCAATAGGCACAAACTGGAGAGAAACAGAAGTCAGTATGGGGGCTCTTAGGGGTAGGGAGGTGGTGCTAATGACTTCAGATATGCCTATGCTGTGAGCTGAATCATTCTCTTTGAATAACTCTGCTATGGTGGTTGGAAATGGACCTTGAGGAAATTAAATTGCATCTAACTTGTCTCTACCAGTTAGGATAATCCGATGTAGGTGTGTCCCAGACATGAGCTGCTCAAGTGGACCAGGGCAGTTCTCTTGCTGGCGCACCATACAACAAGACCACAGAGAGTGCTTAATGCTCAGCTACCCATGGGTTGACAACTCCAGAATGTTGGGAAGTTGTGGGATATTAGGCTCAGAGAAGTTTGCGTATCTATCGATATGTTGTCTGAGTACGGCATTCAAATAGCAGCTGTATATGGGAGTACAGCAACCAGTAGAACGCGAGGAGACAAAATTCCAAGGGAGTCAGAGAAGTTTGCAACTCATTAAATCCCCTCTTCTTTTATTTTCCCTAGTTCAAGGATTTATCCCAGGGCATTGGGCATGCTGGGAGGTGAGGCAAGCACTCTTCCAGTGAGGCATAACTCCAGGGATGTCATTCATCTCAACTTGCATAGCTACTTCAAGAAATTTCCTAGTACCATGGGGAAACTCATCATCATTGAAAACCAACTATTATTATACAAGCCATGAATGAGGCACAGGTAGAAATTCCAGGGACTAATGCCCTGAAAATAGTTATGGCTCTCAAGAACACCCAATAAATTACAAGATGAGTTGTAAACACATGGCATATACAGATATGTACATAAATTCATACACAGGTATGTGGTGAGTGAGAGAGAGACAAGAGAGAAAAGAGAGAACTAGCTCAAACTTACATGTGCACTACTGTACATATCCTACTGGTTTTCTTCTAAAATCTCACTAATTATTTTCAAAATGTCTTCAATGCCTTTTACTATTACTACAGTGAATGTTCGCTGGCTTAGTTTGTAATGCTAGCTACTCAAATATGATTGCACATAAATAATTTTTTTTCTTTCATGGCTGACTTGATCTAGACCTATTGACTTGGAATTGAAGTTATTTGTCTTCTTGAGCCTTCCTTGGACTTCAACTGAGTTTCCACATTATAAAATAGCAGTTCTGTTTTGAATTATTTTTTCTCTTTTGAAACCATGGCTCTAGAACAGCAGATCTTCAGATCTCCTCAGTTTTAGAGACTTAGAGGTGGACCCTTGCCAATGTGCTCAGAACCCCAGAGCCTTAGTTAAGAATGTGCATGAAAGAAGAGGGAAATTACTATTAAAGTCCTTTCAAAAACTCTATGCCATTTCTATAGAAGACATGAAACAATGGTCAAACCAATGGTAGACATTTTCGTAAGGCAAACTGAAAAGTGGAATTAGTCTCATAGACTGGCTTGGCCAGTTCAAGGAAGTGTCCATGGCAGTGCTCCCTACAGGCAGTAAGATTTGAACTTCATTGCCAAGGCCAACTGAATGAGGCTAATTAGGAAAATGAAGGCATACTACACAGGCAAGTAGATAGCCGCTAAAGCAGACACTAGGCAAGGTACAGAGCACTAATTAGTAAAGTGATACATCTATTTGCCTACCACATTGACTGGTAAGAACAGAGCTGTGCTAAGCACTGCAGGTCCTGCAAGGCCTTCGACTTTTATCCCCTCAGGCCATAGTAATGCAGAGCTGTTGGAGGGGTAGCTGTGAGGTCTTACCAGTCATCAGCATGGGTGACCCCTAGGTTGGCATAGCATGAGGTTTTTCTTTATTAATGAAGCATGGATTCTCCAAGTGATTATATTCCTGAGAGCAGACTATGTGGGGAACAGGAATTCCTTAGGCCAGTTGCTCTGCCCACAGAGAGATGAAGCCAGCAGAGCTGGCATCTCACAGCAGTAATATTGCCCTGTAGTATGGAGTTGCTGTGGTGTGCACGGGTGTGATAGGAGCTAAGTGTAACACAGCAGCCATCAGAAAGAAGACAGGTATTTGGAGGATGACCTCCTTGCAACCTGTGTATGGAAACCAAGGAATTCCCTTGGGGCTTAATGACATGCCATTGCTTGGCGGCCACAAGGAACAATGTAACACTGAACGCTTTGGGTGCAAACAAACCATAAAATTCTTAGCAGAATGGTTGGAGAGACAGCAGCAACCAGGTTATGGAAGGTAGTAAAAAGAAATGGATTTTATGGAAACAGGGATATGGTGAGGAATGGAGGAGGAGGAGAGTGCAGAGGATACAAGCATCTTTGGAGCTATCATTCATCACACAACTGTGGAGACTAAGAGGGAAAAGGAAAACAAAAAAACTGAAAGGAAATTGGAATATTAAACTATCAGTAAAGCTAAGAATGAGACAGTCCTGAAGACTGTTGGATTAAACATTCACTCTCCTGGAAGATAATCATCCCAGCAGCCTCCTTTCCTTATGCTATGCACCAGAGGCTAAATTCTTCAGTTTTAACTCCATAGAACACATTATGCAGTCCCATGCAAGACTTTGCTAGGTATTAACCTTGGCTGTAGCCTGGGATGACACTGACTTCTAATGCAGCAGACAAGGGTTTCCATGACCACAAAGATAATGAGTCTGCTAATCATCTGGGAAGGCCAGGACATCTGGAAATTAAACAGGCCACCATGAATTCACCTTTGTCTATGCATATTTTAATTTTATTTTAAATTGTAATCACATACATATACAAATTAAATTCACAAGGAAATTCGCATTGCAAAAAGGTTTGGTTGTTTCTCAAGAGGGGTTAATCATATGTTCAATTTTCAAATATAATGCTGGTACTTGGTACCAGGGATTGGACTCAGGACCTAGTGCTTGCCAGGCAGGAGCTTATACTGCTGAGCTATCTCCCTGCTTGCACTTAACTTGAGGAACATATCTATCACAAAATAATACAAGCTTGCCTTTCTCTGCTTTGTCCTAGAGTAAAACAATTTTATAAAAACATATCATTTATATGCAAAAATCTCAAAAGTAGTATGTATTTATTATTTAGTAGTATGTTTTAGTTTTCCTCATCTTTTCATGAGTACTGATTTACTATGAAACAGTAATCAGGATGTCTAATACAAAAATCATTAAACATCAACATAGATTTTTCTACTACTTAACTTAAATAATATTAATTGTACTTATATTACAGTAATTGCACTATAATTGGGAGGAATATATTGGTTTTAGGTAAAAATCATCCTTAGTTTTTAGTTAGAACTGGAAATATTTATCATCAAAGAAAATGAAAAGTTTTTTAATAGCAAAAACCTAGCACTTACTAAGCTCCAATTATTTCATAAATACTTTATGCATAATAACTCATTTAATCTTTACTACAACTCTTAGTTATCAAGTTAATTTCTTTACAGAAATGGCCATGGAGTTCAGAAAGACTAAACCTTTGTCCAACTTCACAAAGCTATTTAGGGTAGACATGGAAATCACATTCATGGAGTCTTGCCCTGATTTACACACTCCACTCTTCTGCCCATAGGAATTTAATATTTTTATGAAAAAAATATAGGTAGAACACCAAACCATCATTTGCTTTATATAGGAGAAAATATCATTAACCTGTTCACTGAATTTTGTTTCTGAATTATCACCTAATTCTACTTTCAAATCTATAACATTTTCTAATAGTTTTGTTTTCTGTTTGTGTCACATTGTTATCTAAAATGAACAGAAATAGAGCTAAGGTTGGAACAAGTGAGGGCTAGTTCATTTCCTCTCCAACTTCTCTCAATATTTTCTGTATCAGAGTAAATCTGTTTAGAAAGAGCATAGGGCCCTTACTCCCTGCGTTTCCTCCAGTTTGTTTTTAAGTCTCCCACAGCCCTCAGGTAGAATTCTGTAAGGCTGGCCACAAGCCTGATGTGTGGGGCAGGTACAGGAGACTTCACTGTCTATCAGCTGAACCAGCATATGCAAATCTAATCTTGATGGTCACTTTCCCTACATTCCTTCCTTAGTACAACATGTGCATTGCATCAAGAATGGTAATGTTCCGTGAGTCCTCCTTCCGAGGACACTGGCTACCATTGACTGCATTCAGGATTCTGTCAACAATTCTTTCCTTTCCCCTGGTCTTCAATTTAGCCCACTGTCAAGGGAATAGTAAAGATGTTGTACTTTGTGGCAGGAAAATCAATTTTGGCAATGCAGCCTGTGACAAGATCTGGCATCAGCATTGATGCGGTCCCTCTCCCGATCTTACCCTTGCGCCCTTCGTTTTTGCAATGTGTCTCATCAATCTTCTTTCAGAAAAAATGCCAAGCTATCATCTGGGAATTCCCCCCATTTTAGACTCTCCTAACTAAGCCATACCCAGTTCTTATAATTTCTAGGCCTCTTCTAGCTTAACCTGTGCTCACCTCACTGTTTAAAAAATTTAACTTTTGCTTTAGTTTATTTTTCTTAGAATAAATTGTTATATGAGTTGCCAACGTGACAAGAATGCTTTCTGCATGTGAAAAAATTTAAAAACAACCACAAAAAAGGAATAAATGAAGATATCAATGAAGCTGATTCTAAGAATCCAGAAATTCAATTCTTATCTTTATTGCCAATTGAATGTGGATAAAGGTGTCAAAGCAATTCCAACAGGGAAGGGATAGACCTCTTTTTAACAGACAGTACTAACACATTTTTATACTCTCATGTAAAGAGATCAGTATAGGCTCTCACACCGTGCACACAAAGTGAAAGATAGCTGAAGACATTTATGGTCAATTAATCTTAATCAAAGGTGCCAAGAAAATTCAAAGGAGAAAGAAAAAATCTTTTAAGTACATGGTGATAATACAATTGAACATCCATGTACAAGAGTGTGAAATTGACCTCTGCCTCATACAAGAGCAAACAGTCACTAATAAAGGATCAAACACCTAGATGCTATAATTAAAGCTATAAAACTTCTAGAAAAAAAGTACAGTATATGTATACATCTTTGTGACCATGAATTAAGGAAGTCTCTTAAATATGATACCAAAAAAGAAAACAAATCCAAATCAATTGTACTTTGTTGAAATTTAAAACATTTGTGCTTCAAAATTCATGACTGAGACTTCTGTGAAAAGATAACACCTGGAATGGAAAGAATATTGCAAGTAATATATTTAATTAGGAACCAATATCATGACATATAAAGAACATTTATAGCTCAACATTAGAAGACAGCCTAATTTTTATTAAATGAGACAAGGTTTTACAAATCATCTCTCTAAAACAATGCAGAAATAAGGGTGCCACAAGATGCTTAACATCATTAGTCATTAAGGGAAGCCAAAATAAGATATTACTTCACATTTTCTGGAATAGATTTTCTCAAAAGAACAATCTCAAACATCAGTGAGGACATGGAGTAATGGGAACATGTACATAGTAATGGTGGAAAGATAACATGGTACAACAACTTTACCAAATAATATCATAGTTTATTAAAGGTTAAATATAGAGGTAGCAATTGAACTAGGGTTATAAACAATAGAATTAAAAATATATGCTTACACAAAACCTTGTGCATGGATATTCATTACTACATTATTCATAATGAACACATCATAGAAACAATCTCAATGTTCTTAAATGAATGGATGATCAAACAAAATGTGTTGTGTGTAGAGCAGAATATTCAATTATCTAAAGAATTAATGTCTATCGTAACATGGAAAGATTTGAAAAGATGCTGCCTAAAAAGACCACTAGGTACTATGAATGACCACATGTTATTGTATGATTGCATTTGTATGAAGTATCCAGGCAAATCCACCCATATAGACAAAAATATTTGCCTGGGTGTCATGAGTGACTAACTGTAAACAATACCAAGAGTCATACTGGAATGATAAAAATGTTCTACATCTAAATTATGGTAATGTTCACACAACTTGAATATTTACTTAAAATCATTAAATGATTACAAAAATTATGTCTCAATGCAATTGTCAGAAAAGGAAGAAAGAGAAGCAGCTATTGAGGAATATGTGTATGATGGAGATAAATGGACCCAAGGGTAACTGGAACATTATGAAGAAGTATTTTGCAGCTGTAAGGCTCAATAATGAATCCTTCCTAGGATAGGAAGATGACAGAGCCTGAAAGAGTCAACTTTACTGAGTCTGGAAGAGAATAAGTTAGAAAGATTTTGTAACATTGTTTCCAAAGGCCTCCCAGATAATAGCTCATTCTCATTCTGTGCTACTTTATCTTCATTGTCAATTTGACTGAAATAAGAGACTCCTGGAGAGCAGAATGGATTGCAAAGGCAAAACCTTCATCAAGAAGTTGACCTTTGATGATTACATGAAATGTGCTGAGAAGCTAAGTGGGCTCTTAGGCAATAGGGGCTTGGAGGAAGTTGGTTGGGGGCTTGACCTTGTGGATCTCCAGCCCCTGACCTGTGCTCTGGCCCTCTTCCCCTGATTTCTGCTTCTTTAAGCTTTGAGCAGCTATCCTTGGCCACACCCTTCCACCATGATGTTCATGTCTTGGAACCAGCTGCGTGTGGGCTGAAATCTTTAAGGCTATGAGGCAAAATAAACTTCTCCTCTTTTAAAAGAGAAGCAACTAATACAGGGGATAATGGGAGAACTGAGTAACACAAATTCACTCACTAAATGTTTTGTATGGATTATTTTGTTTAATTCTCACAAATCGCTATGAAGTAGACATTCTTTTTGTAATTCCCATTTTTAGAAGGGGAAACTGAATACTGAGTAGTTAAATCATTCGCAAAAATCATGCAACTAGCAAGTCAACTATCTAGAATACAAATACAACACAATTTGATTCCTGAGTCACCCTGTACACTTCTCTGAGATACTGCACAGGCACATAGCTATTTAGTAATTCATGTTTTGGAGCTTAGGCAAACATGGTTCGTGGCTTAAACAATTTTAACACAAAGGTCTCATGAAGAATTTCCTTGGGAAGTTTTTGTATCTGGAGAATTTTTGGATGGTTTTGCAAATAATAAGTCCATGAAACAAACGATTTTGAAAAAGTCATCTTAAAGATATTATATGACACAAAAGCATGAGGTTAATAGAAAGTGCATTTGGGTCATCGAGGCATAGTAGCATGCATTACATCAGTGAGTAGGGATGCTCAGGACCCCTGCAGGGGCCACTCTGACCTTTTATTCTCTCAGTCTTTCAGCTTGAAATGATTTATGTCCCCAAGTTCCATATACAGGATGGTTGTTTCAAAGGTACTGCCTTTGTATATTTTCTCATAAATAATAATCTACCAACACAGAGGCATACATAGAACAATAAAAAAACATTAAAGATCCAAAAGAAATATACTTTCACAGATTTAATTTTTAAAAGACATTTTTGGAAGGGATAATGGAAATGATAAAATTTTAAGGTCAAATATTCCTGTTTAGTAACACTTTAATCATGACCAATTTACTTAATTTCTCTGAGATTTTCTCATGAAAAAGGAATATGACCTGTTTCACACAGTTTTAAACTTCATTACAGAAAGAGTTATATGGAAGGCCAGGTATATAGCTCAGGGCACAAGCACCTGTCTGGCAAGCATGAAGTCCGGAATTCAATTCCTAATATAAAACAAAACAATAACAAAAAAGAGAGAGAGCCGGGCGTGGTGGCGCAGGCCTGTAATCCCAGCACTTGGGAGGCTGAGGCAGGAGGATTGTTGTGAGTTCGAGACCAGCCTGAGCTACAAAGTGAGTTTAAGGCCAGCCGGAACTGCATAGTGAGACCCTGTCTCAAAAAGACAAAAAAAAAAAAAAAAAAAAAAAAAAAAAA
>PVKA01003683.1:0-70030 GCA_004027165.1 Ctenomys sociabilis | reverse complement strand
CTCCATAATCACTGGAAAGCAAGTTTTTATGGCTACATCTGTCCCCCCCCCTCCAGAAACAAATATAAGCCATTTCTAGAGCAATTTTCTTTCACTTCAAACTTTTGGGTCAGAGAGATAGCTCAGTAGAATAAGTCTTGCCTAGCAAGTGCAAGGTGCTGAGTTCAATCCCTTCTCTGAATTTTTTTTATATGTATAATACATAACAATAAAATCAGGTATTATATGTATACACATGAAAATATTTACAGGTAAAATGATATGGGATCAGAGATTTGTCTTAAAACAATATTAGCAGATATGGTATTAGATGAAGTTTTAACAAATTAAATGGGGTCACACTTTGGTAATTGTTGGAGTGGGGTCATGGGTACACAGTCTGAAAATATATTAGTAGATCTTTTTCTTGTTCATATTTGAATTTTTTTCATGACAAAAGTTTTGCTTTTCAAATAATGAATAATCAAATAATGAAATCTTTCCAACCTAAATCTTTCTTTTATTTTGTGGGACCAAAAATATTACTGACATTATTGCCAGGAGACCAGGAATGACTATAGTTGTATATGCTGTAGAGAAGGAATTAACACATATGAATTGCATTCAAAGGATAAAACTTTCTCAACGATAAAAGTCTTTCCCACCCAAAGAGAGCTTCTTCTCATCCTTTCAAGTCATGCTTTCTAATTTCCCTAACCCAGTCTTTCTGTGTATGACGTGGCATGTCTCAGGTAGACCACATGGTCTTCTGCTGTCTACATCTTTTTCCTGAGGTTCTAAGCAGCACTGCCATTTTCCCCTCAGAGTTCTCCCACATTCCACCCTCATCTTTCTGATGTGCTCTGGCTACAGACAGACCAGCTAATGGATCCTTAGCCATAGTGGTCTTCAAATGAGCCAGGTACGCTGGAGGGCAGATCTGATGCCACTGAAGGTCAAGTCCCTATCTTGCACTCTCAACCATAAGCTCCTTGACTTCAGCAAAGGATCTGAGAGCGTGGAGCAGAGCTTCTCAGTGCCCTACATTCTGTATCTTCATTTGCAGGGTGGAGACTGTCATCGTGTCTTCCAATGTAACAGCATGCAAGCAGCAACCATGACAGCTGATGTGACATCCTTGGAAAGCTACAAAGCACCAATAAAACCAAGTGATGTCTATTAATATGTAATGCATTTTATGAATTGAATCTGATTTTGCTCTAGAATTCTATTGTATCCAGATTCCCCTTTTAAGTTATGCTTACATCCTGACCCTGTCATTATAGAATATCCACTTTACAAGACAAGGCCTGTCCAAACATATTGCCCCCACAGTTCAAAACTCTTTAAAGATGAATGGTTTATGGCTCTAGAAACAAAGCAAATATGACATCTTCCATCTACATTTTATTAGTCACCTGGCAATAGGATAAATTGCTTAAAATTGAGCACTTCTTAGTAATTTTGGTAACTGTTTTCTTTTTTTAAAATGTATTTAGTACAAGGTCTACAGGGTCTCACCACACAGATCAGAATTGTAATGATCCTTCTGTTTTTAGCCTCCTAAGGGTTGCAAATTACAGGTACACTTCACCACACCCAGTCTCAATCATCCCCCATGTCTTCCTAAGCAGGCACTTGAGTCCACTGAGTTATTTTTTTCTTTTTCTTTTTTATAAAATATGCTTAGACTTAAAGAAGCATGCATTCATTTTTCTCTAATGCAAGTTTGAAGAAATTAATAATCAAATAGCAAAATGTAAAACAAAGTATCTCCTAAATCCTAACAACTCAAGTTTCTCGACTGTCTTTTAGGACATTACCTAGTGTTTAGTGTTTATATATTTCCAAATCTTTTATTAATAAGACAAAAGTGAATTTATTCATGTTTTATTTCTTGGGGAGGGAAAACAGTTCATTTGGTGGTGTCTGGAAAATTTCAAGTCTCATTTTTTTTTCCCTCGAAAAGATTGGTGTATCCCCCTGTGGCTTCTTAACCCCCTTCCCATGAATTCCCTATGTGAGCACAAACTGTTAGAACTGGTGTGGCTGCCCTGGCTTCGGATTATTTAGTGCATATTGCAGAACCAGCATGTGTATTTTTCTTGTTCATGGGTCACTTCATTGCCACATACCTAAACAGCTGGAAGGAACTGACAGTGTTGGTAATTCACTCAGTATGATGTTTGCATTTGTGTCTTTTTAGTAATTTAAAGGCAAGTTTGGGGGTGAATGTCTGTTTTATAGACTCTTCAGCTGAATTTAATGTGACTTATCTGTTCCTACTATACTTAACTAACCCTTACTCTTCAGTCCTTCACCTCAAAAAATTTTCTCATTGGACATAGATTATTTACCATCGTTGAGCTGAAAAATTCTAAGAAATTTGCAATACAGTGCGTGATCAAAAGACAAAGAATATATCATAAATGTAGTTCAGTATTAGTTCAGTACATTGCTCTGATTTTGTGTATGGTCTCCATGGATACAATAAGAGCAGCACAACTCTTTAACAGTTACAGCAGCTGAGAAAAAGTGAGCAGTTCATTATTGAGTCAGATATTAAAGAGGGCTTTTTTATACAAAGTAAAACAAAGCAAGAAAGATGTTGCAAAGCTTTCCACTGAATGAGTCCTTTCTTGACATAGTTACCCTCAACATTTTATTTTCCATGCATATGTCTTTTGTTTACATGTATTATTCATATGTATATGTTTATGTATGTATAATCACACATAAAATCACTCTGGTTTGACTTTTGCTTTCAGTCACATTTGGCAGTGTTTGACCCATTAAGCTTTGAGAGATGATCAAGGAAATTGTGCATAAAATAGCTCTACATATTCCCAGATTCTGTTTCTCCAGCCAACAGTTTGACTTCTCTTTGACCAAGTCAAGGTCAGGAAGATCAACTCACTTTAAGTGGTTTTTACTAAGTTGATGAAATGATGCTTCTTTTCTATTGAATGACTTTTGCCAAATGCAAAAGTTGTATTATTGAAGAAAATTTTAATAATTTATTGAAAATTATTTGCTGGATGTATGTCATCCTTTCTTTAGTCATTTTTTTCTCTACAAGAGATGAATTTAGTTAATCATCTTAACTAAAATGATTAAACACCCTTTCAGCCACATTTTAGAATGTGTATACTTTTGGAAGGAAGTGATTTTGGGCCAAATATGAGTTTCAGGCTGTTTTCTTAAGGAAGAGCCCTGGTCTTTGTGAGTCTCTGGCTTAATCCTTGTTCTGGCTCCAGTTTGAGGGAGGCAGTGTTCCTGAAAGACCTTATGTGACAAAACCTATTATTAGTAGTAAGAGCAAGCATGATTTTACTAGTATGCTAGTATATTTCGTTCTTCCACTGTATTCATATCTAAGTTTCTCCTGTTTACACTTTCAAACAACCCTGAAAAGTCTTGCTGAATTATTGACCAACCCAACAAAAAAAAAATTCTTCAGCAAGCTGTCTTTGAATCTTTGGCTTGTAACATTCTTCGCCAAGGGTGAGAAAAACTCTGGAAAATTATTCACTGATCAAGCAATCAAAACTGTGTCTTTTCATTTGTGAGTGTTTGGGGAAGGGGGAGCACCCAGCATCTCATCATAAAATGTTTTCAAACAGAAGTGTGTTCCGTAGAAATAAACGCCTGTTTGCCCACATACATGTACAGATAACCAGTAGAATTAACTGCTAATGTTGCCTAAGTAATCACTTTTATATTGCATATAATCATATAATTGTGTTTCTACAAAGCATATTATTATAGAGATTTCCAAAAACACAAGAATTTTTGGTATAGATAGGTAAATTCAAGCATGACAAGATACCTAGGATCACCTGAACTCATGTGAAGTAGACTTCAGGGAGTCCACTTGCTCTTTCTCTCTTTCTCTCTGTCTCTCTCTCTGTTTCTCTCTCCTTTTATTTCTCTTTAATGTTTGTATGATCAAAATAAAAATATCCATAAATGTATCTTTCACTTTTAAAAAGAAGGCAGACCCTGGATATGTGTTTCCACCCACACAAACATGAAAATTAGCAAAAAAAAAAAAAAAAAGATGAAATTTTTTTCTAGACACTCATGTTTCACTGTAAGAATTTAAAATCTCAGAGGTGTGGAGACTCCTTAAAAATCTAGGACTGGAAATCCTATTCAAAAAGCTATCCCCCTACTGGGAATTTTCCTGGAGGAACTGAAAATGTCATATCATAGTGATATATGTGTACCTATGTTTATAGCAGCACAATTTGTTATAGCCGAATCTTGGAAACAACCAAGATGCCCATCACTTCATTATGCACAAAAAGATGTGGTATTTTTATACAATGGAGTATTACTCAGCCATAAAGAATGATAAGCTTGAAGCCTTCATGTATAAGTGGATGCCACTTGAAGATATACTCATAAGTGAAGTAAACCAGACCCACTTGAGTAAATATCATATAGTCTCCCTAGTATAAGAACTCAAAAGAAGAAACACGAATAGAGAGGTGTAACACAATTAAAAGAAAAATGAGAACTTGAGGATTAGACAACAAAGAGAAGGCAAGGAGAAAAGTTAGGAAACATGACAGGGGCAAAGCCATACATTCATATGCACTAGACGGGTAAGGCAATGATCCTGCAAAACATCAGCAGGTTTTTGAAACTAGCAGTTAATTGGTAGGATTCTTACCTTTACTAACTATATATGTTGACACCTGTGCATTAAGCAACTGCGCTGAAGATAGCAATGTGTAATAGTAGGGTCATACTTGGAATGCCTGTCATTCTGATTTTCAAAATATGTACTGCTTGTCATGACAAATTGATTATTGCCATACTGTCTCTCAAGTAAATGTTTGTTTTAAAAAAGGTAATAAATGAAAAAAGGAGACAAGAAAAAAAATGTCACACTGTCCTGCTACAATGCTGTATATGGTTATATTTCTAAATTTCTGTGTAAAAAAATGTAAACGCTTATTCTTTTAACTTTTTTTCTTCATATTCTGTAGGGACTTAAAGTTTAACAAATCAGTACTTGATGGAAAATACTTGTTTCATGTTATGCCTAAGATGTTTGATAGTCAAACAGATAGTTTGGTGAAACTCAACTGCATATGTTGCAAAGTAATAATAAACTTCTCTTCTGGAGGGTTAACAACCTAATTTTGCAGACCAAAAATTAGAGAAAAAGAAGAGCTGCAAGGACAGGCAACATTTTGGCCCTAGCCTTTCAAGGTCAGTGAACACTCAGGACATAGGAGAACCTGTACTGTGACATGATGTAACTCACTGATGTCCCAAATTTTCTGAACAAGGAGAGTATGGGGCCACAGAGGAATGTCACTGATAATGTAGAGTGTGTCTAAGGAGAGTCACTTGGAGAGGAAACTTTCTCTCAGGCTTTCACAGAGAAAAAATTGGTCGAGCAATGGCCATTATTCTTCCACATGGTTGACACTCACAAAGGATCTACAAAGTGCTCTGCAGGGTTACAGGATAAATCCTGAGGGGATTTGACTGATCTTATCAGATACAAAAGTCATATTTATTGTTACATAGGTCTTGCTTTATCTTGGTCTTAACCATCCAGCAGAAAAGTATAAAAATGAAGTAAAAAAAGTAAAGCCATATTAATATGCTGAGCTGTAAATGGCTCAAGTCAACAACTTCTGATATTGTCAGTCCTACAGATATCCCACTACTGTTGTCAACTACTGTATTTTGCTGAATTTGTGCACCTACAATATTAAATGACAATGGAATACCTTTCTGTGACAAAACTAAACAACAAAAGGAGATACAAATCAATAACCATTTTGTATCTATGTGTTCAAAATAGGTAGAATAGATATGCAGCTACTTTCCCTTAATTCATTGAATAAAAAGATTTGTTTTAATAGGGTTTGTGCTCAGGACATCATGTCTGCATCTTGGACAATGAATAACCACTGAGACAACAATATGCGATGTATTTATTATTGAAACTGTCCTACTAATTGGTTTTGAAGCTGTCTCATTACTATTTGTTTCTCAATAAAATTATTAAAACAATAAAATGAATATGGTTCTAACTCAAGAAAAAATAAAACTTTCGAGAAGGTGGCTGAGGTCAGGACAGACTAATGAGGGCAAAACTGAGAGACTGAGAATTGAAAATACTGGGCAACAGCTTCAGTGAAATGCTCTGACCTGCATTTTATCTTTCCGATCTTTGTAGTGGGTATCGTTCCCATTTTTATTAAAGTGTTCATGTACTCACAAGACTTCTGCAGTGAGTGTGTTTTCTTTTTTTAATAAGTATTTTTCTATAAGGTTTATGTTTCTTTTGCTGTAGGACCCAGTGGACACTCTCAAGTTCCTCTAGGAAAATTAGAATTTTACTAAGTATGTTCATTGTGTTAAGACAAGATTGTAAAACATTTGGAAGAAATAAAATTAGTTGCTGAATGTATGTCACACTTTCTTTAGTCATTCTTTCTTTACAAGAGATGTATTTAGTTAATCATTTAAATAGAAAACATAGTCCCCAAAAGTATTTTGGCGTTGTGCTTAAAACAGTGTCGAGTTCACTGTTCCAGTTAGTCTAAAGTGCAAATTTATAACTATACAATAAACATTCTCTATTTTTATACTGGCTTTATGAATTGTAAATTTCTCATCATTACCATAACTCAGATTCTCCCCATTCTTATTGTGTGACTTTTCACAATCTTCAGGATGTGTTCTAATTTTCTGTTCTAACGTATGTTTATTGTACCAATTTTTATAAGAAAAAAATTAATTATGGTAAATCAGAAATGTCAGAATCTGGGAAATGAATCAGGCACTCGATTTCTCTCTTTCATTCACGCCTTTGACTATTCCAAAATGTTTATAGTGCTCAGAGTTAAAACTAGGGATTAAGGTCTGAGTTAAATCTGAGCCCTGACTCGTAGCAAACTTGGGCAAAACACTAATCATCCCTGAGCCCCACTCTGTCCTTGGAGTAGAGGTCAGATCTGAGGCTCATCTCAGCTTTGTGGATGTGCTGGCAGGAAGAAAAGAGCCAAAGTCCAGAAAATACGCAGCACTGTGCCTGAGCACAGTCAGCTTTTAATACATGTTGGCTTTAAAAGAATGGCATTTTATGGCCAGGGAGATGGCTCAGTGGAATAAGCGCTTCCCTTGCAAGCACAAATGCCTGAGTTCAATCCCTGGTTCAGCAAAAAAAAAAAAAAAAAAAAAAAAAAAGTGGCATTTTAATATGGCACTATTTTTCCCAATGAACTCTTAGACTGTATTTAAAGCTGAGTCATGGGTTTTATGGCAGGGCACCTACCAACAAGTGGCTATTATTTAGCAGGTCTTTTCGCTCCTTCTTCCTTCGGTCCAGTGATGCCTCTTCTCACTTTCACGTGCATATATCACCCCCAGTCTATGCCCTACCTCAAGTTGTTTCACTTAACTTTCAGAATACCTTCTTTTTCCTTTCTGTGGGTGCTATTTATTCCACATGTACTTTACCAGGTGTTTTAAGAGGTTAAGAAAAAAGCTTATTATTCAGTGTTCTGTTCAATTGGACGATTGCAGTTAAGCTGTACCTCGTGTGTGTGCATGCGGGTGTGTGTGTCTGTGCTTATACAGGATTTTTTGCCTAGGTTCTTGTTTTGGTCGAAAAGAGGATGCTTTATGTGGACCATGTGTAGAATGTCATTCTGGAAGATAAACTAAAACTCTTGTGGCAAACCAGTCTGCCAGAGAACCCTTGGAAGTTAAAGGGGTAGCCAGCCACCTTTTTGAACCTTAAAAATACATTTTTGCACATGCCTTCATGCTTGTATATTACAATCGTAAAACAGAGACCCATGCTCAAAGGAGAACAATAAACATACTTATTAACTATATAAACCCATATATACTTTTTTTGATGGGGGAGGGAGTGGGGATTGAACTCGGGCCCTTGCACTTGCCAGGCAAGTGCTTACTATTCTGAGCTATCTCCCCAGCCCCTATACTTTTGTTTTAAAAGAAATTTAAAAACTTTCTTTCTTCTAACAAAGAGAGATTTAGCCAAGCTATTATAGACATTGAAAGGAAGAGCAGTTGTTTGCATCTTTTGGCCTGGGAATCTCGGAAAGCTCAACAAAGGAGAAACAGAAGCACGAGGTGCTCTGCACAGCCGGATCGGAGGGCCCCGCTCCTGTGTGCTTGGCTGCCTGCACAGCACGCCCTGCCCTCCTCTCACGCAGTCTCTCAGCATTTCCAAGGTCACTCATCTGTTTTCTACAATTTTTGCCATTTTAGGTTTACAAGGGCTCTTTTAGTCTCTTAAAATTTTCTTGGACTCAGCGTTTTTTGTTTTTATCTAAATAAAATGATCATTAAAAGAAACTGTATTTTGAGCCGGGCGTGGTGGCGCATGCCTGTAATCCCAGCACTCGGGAGGCTGAGGCAGGAGGATTGTTGTGAGTTCAAGACCAGCCTGAGCTACAAAGTGAGCTTAAGGCCAGCCTGAACTGCATAGTGAGACCCTGTCTCAAAAAGACAAAAAAAAAAAAAAAAAAAAAAAAAAAAGAAACTGTATTTTTACTATAAACGGAAAAGATGCCGTGCGTTAGCCTTCAAAACAGGACAAATGAGCACTCGGGCCCCTCAGCCACGGCCTCCTTCCAGCTTCACAATGATAGAGCTGACCAAAATGGGCAAGGCTGTTCTCTGTCTCCTTCCCACCTAGTAAGAGGTTCCAACCTCAGCTACGTATTAGGATCACCTGAGGAATTTCTAAACACCAAGTAATCCCAGGAAACACATCAGAGATTAATTATTCTCTGTGGATTACAGACCAGTATTTTCAGTGCTATCTCTTCAGGTCAGGTGATTTCTGTGTACTCAGAGTAGAGAATCACAGCCTGAGAGAGCTCCTCTCCCTGTTATTTTCCTTTGAATAAACTTCAGAGTTGAGTGAAAGCTGCAGAACATGAACAAAAGCAGGCTGCATGTGCCCTGCCATGGATTACATGGCCAGAGGCATCTGATTTGGTATAAAGGAGTATGTATACCACAGTTTTAGAAATGCCAGGAAGGTTTAGTTTTTCCACATATTTTGTTTCTCGCTTTTGTGTCCTGTAGTCTATTTCTTTTACGTTTCTGCTTCTCCTCAATTTAAAAATCTACATGGTGCCAACTGTCATGATCATTTTTCCTATGCATCTTAAATGTCAATTCCCATGGCCCAGGGATCCTATTATTTTTGGATTTCCTTGTGCAAATGCTTAAAAATAAAAGTGCATGGGGAGGAAGAAGCCACCTTCCAGGATGGCCTACATCTCTGTTTCCTGCAGCCAGCCTGTTCTCTCAGTGCACCTCCCACAGCGAGGCCCAGGGAGCCTCTGGCAGCTGCCAGAGTGGTTCCTGTGCCTCAGCAGTCATCAGACTGGAACGGGACCTTCAGGGTTTGGGTTCCTTCAGTCTATATTCTAACTCAGGAAGTCTGAGGGGGCGTGAGATTTGGAGAAGCTGTAGGTTTTTAAGAGGTGGCAGGAAAAGAATTGAGTCACTTTTGTTTGCGATCCATTGTGTTAAGTAATCCGTATGTCCTTAGAAACTATGGTTCAATAGTAACTGCTGCAAGTGTGACATTAACTTCGCTCTCTGAAAGCAAAGACCGCAGCGCCTACTTACTGACATCAGTTGATTATTATTTACAGGAAGCATCCATTAGCACCTGGAGAACAAAGGGAAATTCTGAATGCTGAAGCCTCCCCTTGGAAATTAACAATGTGTTACTGGATTTGAAATCCAGCACGCTTGATGTACAAAGAAACTCATTTCTTAACCATTGAACTAACTTATTTGCAAAAGTGACAACTTTGCTCAAGAAGCATATTAACACTTCTTCAAGTAGCTTTCCCTTAGGAAGATTTGGAGGCTCCGGGTCTGAGGACATTTCTGTATGTAGTGCATTCTCAATAAAACTACTGATTGACAAATAACAAGTAGAAGAAAGGCAGACAAACAAACAAAAAACCCCTGAAACTCGGATTCATCAATTTTGTTAATTGTTAGCAGCTAGGGACATGTTTTGATGAAAAGATCAGAACTAATGGCTCCAATGAGGTTTTAGTATTAATTAAAGTTTCATTCATCTTAGCTGCCACTGTATTTGATTAATCTGCCCACGTATCTCCTTCTACTCAAAGAGAATAATAATTCTGTTTCTATACCATGTTGAGGTTGAACAAAAACAGAGCTTACAAATGTGGACTGTAAGTCATTCATCATTCTCTTCCATCGTATTTGCATTTTAAAAATGTAAGGCCCGTAAAGTTAAAAACCATTGACTAAAGACTGCCTGATCCGTGAATGTACATGGTGGTATCCAGTAAGTGTTTGATAAACATACCAGAGATAATTTTTCCTTCTGTTCTCTCTGGATTTCTTTTTTTAACCACACCTAACACAGATACTGCAAACAACTAGATCAACTTGCATTACTGGTGTAAGAGAGAGGGAACCAGTATTTGCCAGAAGTTGATCTTTGTCTCGGGTGGATTAATCACAGCTGAGGTCAAGATGAATAAATCTATGTTCCAGAATGCCCCAGTTACAGTTCAAGACAAAAAGAAAACAAAGGAAGTTAAAGGGGAGAAAGAGGAAGGAAGTGAAATACTTTCCAAAAGAAAATACAGATGTCCAACCTGTCTCGTTGTTGTTATGGTTTGAGTTTGTGAAAAGTCCAACTGGACTTATTGGTGTTTTGCTTAGAATCAACTACATGTCCTAGCATGTCAGGTCTATGATGTGAAAGAGAAGATACTATCTAGAAGTCAATCTTTAAAGGACATATCCACATACAAAAGGACTAGGTTCTTTAAATGCATTTAAAATGTATG
The DNA here is from genome assembly GCA_004027165.1 of Ctenomys sociabilis. Taxonomy (NCBI): domain Eukaryota; kingdom Metazoa; phylum Chordata; class Mammalia; order Rodentia; family Ctenomyidae; genus Ctenomys; species Ctenomys sociabilis. The sequence continues at coordinate 59,192 of PVKA01003683.1, read as the reverse complement.
TTTACACTGTATATGTGTACATATTACAAATTGTGTTCTACAGACTATATACCACACAGAGTTGCTATAGCAGTTGTTCTTCTCTACAAAACAAAATTCCCTTTGAAATTTCCTATGCTACTGCTGTTCAAGATAAACTAGAACCATGACTAGCTATATTCTTTTTACACAAGTTGCTAGGTAGGTAAAAAGTTTAAATAGCTAGATGCTTGCAAATTCCCCTAAAATATTTTTATAATACAGACTTATTTTCCAGTGGAATTCTACTGAAGCAGTTGCTTACATTATTGAAAATGGGAGAACTGGTGCCACTTGGGTCCATCCATTTACATCTCTGACTACCCAGAAGCATGTGTGCCTGCTAACCCGCCAAGAGTCTGCCTTCCAGGACTCCTGATGTCAGTTGAATGGAGGTGGACAATTTACTTGTCATAATGCTTCTAGTCTGGGGTCTAGATACCATGGTGATAAGCATCAGATTAACAAACAGGGATGGAATTCAAGTTACCTTTATCTGTGCCTCCTTTCATATACAGTATGTGTCATAGACAGACACCAGTGTCTCATTACATGACCACCCACAGAACATTACCCAATGTGACATTCTTCAGGGCAATTAGCAGAAATGTTTCACCACAACAGTCTCTTCCAAGAACACTGATTCAATAATAGTACTTAAAAAGTGACCAGATGCCCACAGAAGCATCTTGCCTCTGCTATTTTGCCTAGGAGGCATAATAAATATCTTTCATTCTAAAACATCTTAAAGTGGAAACATACAGAGGAAAACATGCACAAACACACTCATATATGCTTACGCTCACACACACACACACACACACACACACACACAGCTGTCAATTTATCATCTACTTGGTATTCTATTTCTCCATGATTTTCTCATGATAGGCATACAGCTATCCCTTCTGTTCTCTTCTAGATTTTTCTAATGATTTTTACATGATCATAGTGAAGTCATAAGGTAACTTTTGCTTTTAAAGTTATTGTTAAAACTTCAGGAGGTTTACTGAATTTCAAGGAAGGTTTATATGACTACCAATAAAGTCCCAGACTTAAAATGCTCAAGAATAAAATTAATGTCATAAATTTTAGATATCTGAATATTTATTTACCTAATAGTTCTTGAAAGGTCACCTTATGTGAAAAATACCTTTGTGTATATTTCATGATAAGTTTTTTTTTAATATGAGAACCCATCATAGATTTAGCAAATTGCTTTTCCCAGGAAGCAGAACTGATATGAGGATTGAAATGTTTTGTCACAGCTAATTGTAATATCTATTCCAGTTGTGAAAGACCATTTCAGTCTTGTTTTTTATCCACACAGTATGTTTTGTTGTAATCCAAAAAGGAAACTGTATTTTCAGAAAAAGGTATAGAATTTGATAGTTAAAAAGGATTGGATAAGCATAAAGAATAGGGACTGAAAAGGGCAATTCAATTGCAAAGAAAATGGTCCTGGTAGAAAAAGAAGAACTTAGAGCAGGAAAAGAAGAGGAGCAGAACCATCATTTACTGGACACGAATTCAGTGCAGATAACGACAATTTCTTGAGCATTTGAGTTTGTGTGTATGTGTGTGTGTGTGAGTGTGTGTGTGTTGTACTAGAAGACAACACTGATTACAGGGTTCATGTTTGCCAGCTTCATGAAATAGTCAGCTATCACTATTTGTAATAATTGGCAAAACAAGCTCAGCCGTCCGACCACACTGAGTGGAATTGTGTTTACATGAACTGTGAAGAACTTGGAAGTCCATTTGGTTGATTAGAGATTGAAGTGCATTGTCCTTTCCAAATAAGCCTATTCTAGTAGTCTTCACTTAGGGGCTATCACTTGTGTGAATTATCAATTAGTTGTTCACTCCAAGTGAAAAACAAAGGATGAATAACTACAAAGACAAATTTATTTCCTTTTTGGCTTGGTGCTATCAGTTGTAAAAAAATAATAGATAATCCCATGAAATCTTTTACTAATTCCTCAAAATTGAAAATTCCTCCTCAAGATTTTTTTGTTCTTTAAATGTTTAGCTACTTCAGGGGTAAGAATATGTTAGCAAGAAACTATTTCGGCTGTTTGTTCAGAGAAGTTCTCTCCATGTAAGTTAAGTAATCTTTAGAAGAACAGGAGGTGCTGATAGAATAATTGTGTTTATTCTTCCCACTTCATGATTTCTCTCTTATAAACATTGTTTTGCATTATTGGGCTCCACGTTCCCTTTTCTCATCTGATGTTTTACAAATATTTTTCTAATTGCTTCAGACAGTGTGGTCCAATAAAGTTAAATTGACTTTAGGCTGAACTTGTTTTTCTGATGTCTTGCCAGAGGTTACAGTCACCCACTTGAACTGACTTTCACTCTGCTTCTTGATCTCTTTTTTCTTTTCTTTTCCTTTTATGTTCTTTTGCACTGATTATCCATCTTTTTTCTCTCTATCCTACTGCACAACTCTCAGGATTTCCATAAACAGAAATGACTTTTAAAAGTCTATCTGTCTACCTACCTATCTACCCTCTACACATAATGATCTGCTTACCTATCAATCCATTCATCCATTTTTCACTAAATGCTTTAGCCACCTAAATCATCAGATTAGACTTTCAACCCAAGTCACTGGAGGAGGTGCATTCAATGCTTAGAAAACAAGAGTCTTGGAATCAACCAGTTGTTTGACGTCTGGAAACACTTTGCAAACAACCTCCAGAAAAATAACAAAGCAAACAGTGCTGGTCTACCGCAATGGAACAGATATGGTGTGCGATCAGTTAGCTGCAACCCGCAAATAAACAGAGACAGGCAATCTAGCAAGCAAAAACAGAAACTGCATTATTGTCTATCACAGATTGAAGAGTTTAAAGCAAACTTAAAGCTTCATATGTGTGACTTCTACTCTCTGAAAAGAAGGTTAAAAGCTTCAAGGACTCTTCTTGGTTTTGTATAGTAAACTCCTGAGTTTCCCTTTAACTCCAAAGATCAACATTTATTTTAACATCTGCCCACTTTGACCAAAGCCTAAGGCTTGGGAGTCCTCATTGCTTTAGCTTTCTAACTGCTTCAGGAGAACAGAGCTGCACAGCACAGCAGACCTTGGCCTGACATATACTGATAGTATATGATAGTTCCTTTGTCATATTTTAAATAATTAGACCTAGGGCTGATCCCCAAAGTGACACTGTGACACAAACCATTTCCATGCATTCAGCTGTTTTTATACAAAGTTGAAATGAGCATTTCTGGGCTGCCACTCCCTTTTTTCCAAAATCAATAAACATTCTCCTCTGTTTTGGAAATTTTAAGCAGCTTTTTATTTCATTGTTTTAAGTGTACTTATTGGATCTTTCATAATTTACTTTCTCTTCATCTCAAGGAGCAGGTGATTATGGTCATCTCTTCATTATATTCCAGTTAAAAAAGTCAATTGCTCTATTCTCATTCCTCTCCCTAATTATAGATTCATTCTCACCTGAAACTTTTTACAAAGTAGCCTTGACCATAATTAGGAACAAATGCTTTTGCTTTACCTAAGTTTAAGTTAATAATAGTATGCTCATCCCTCTAAAGTCTCATCTTTCCTTTTTAAATCCTCCTTTGATTTCTCCTGAGCAAGCTACCCAGTTATTAAACCTCTCTTTCCTTTCCTTCAACCCTTGAGTAGGACCACATATCTATATTAGGTTAATGGAAGTTAGATTTATGTTGTATTAGCCAATAAGCAATATTTTGTTTAATGTTTTGAGAAGAACTGAGTAAGGAATTAACATGGTCTAATTTGTACAATTGACCCTAGATGCCATCCATGTTAACCTCTTTGATTTTCTTAAAGAAAAACACAAAATGAAAAGTATATTCTGTATTAGCAGACAATGGCCAACATTGAATGGAACATTCTTTCCATTATATCTGGAAAGAATGAATGCTTGGTAAACTATGTTTTGAATTTCCCTATAGTTGTATAGTGAGAAAACCTTCTGTTCCTCCTATACCAATAGATTCACCAGACTATATTTAAAATTTAATAATTTTAAATATTAAATAATTAAATGAACCATCATTATGCCCATTCTAGCAAAGAAAGAAAACATTAAAATCAGTGTTGTGCTTGATGGTGCCCTCAGTCTCCAGACAGGAGGAAAGAGCTTCATACTCTTCAGTCCAATTTTGAGAAGTTTTGAAGTATATTGGCAGGACAAGAGTTCTCCAAATAACAGAAATATTATTTCTATAGAAAAATTGTTGACTAAAACTCTAAGAAATATTTCATCTTCAAATCATGTGATTCCAATGGCCTCAGGGAGGATAAACATTATTGATAAAAAGACTGAAACAGAAATGGGATCCCTGTGTTTATTTTTGTGCATAAACTGGAGCCAGTGCTAACCATTATTATTTTTCTTTCATACATAATTTCTAAAAAGAACACAAATGAACATGAGTTCTTAGCCTGCTAACATCTGTTCTAGAAGACTGACCAATAAGCCAGAGAAACTTCTTGGAAGGGGAAAGATGGGTTGTCAGTTACAAAAACTAGAAGGGATGCAAAGGTGGGGTGAAATCAGAGGGGAGGAGGCAGCAGGGGAAGTGGCATCAGTAACCATGTCCCTCCCTCTGAAAGTCTGCATGAAGAATAATATTGTATAGAATACAATGCTTATCTTGTTGTTTATTAGTTATCCTTCATTCAGAAACATTTAATTGAAGAGTTCCTATGTCCTCGACACCATTCTAAGTACTGCTCTGAAGTAGACAATGGACTTGCCTCATAAAGTTTTCTTTTCAAAATACAGTGAAAGCAAGGGGAAAGTCTTACACACACACATACATAGACACACATGAACACATTTAATGAAGAATTAATAGTAGACACTGCAGGAGTATGGCGGGAAGAACAATAGATATGGCCAGTTGGCTTGTAGTTAAGCATCTCAAGATCAAATTATAGAGACTGACAGGGAAAATCATGCCAGAGATTTGGACATTATAGAATGTAGGGTAGGAAAACATAAAATGGTATGAATCTGGGCATGCCATTCTTTGATAGATGCTTTAGAAAGATCATTGTGGAGATGAACTGTTCAGAGAGGAAAGGAGAGGCAACTAAAGGCTAAGAGGGTTCTCTGAGAATTTGTGCAAGACTTCGACAATTCAGAGGACAATAGTAGACACCAATTTCACATGATAGAAGTGCATATTTAGGACATTTTTGAAAGGCAAGCTGGTGAGAATTGTGGGTAAGTTGAAAGGGGATATTTAATGAAAGAAGGGAGGGGAAAAAAGGGCATTTTAAGTTAAATGACTAAGTAAAATTAAAAGGAATGTACAGGATGAAATCAGACATCAGTGGGAAATAAAAATTCTATAGGACTTTTTTATACATTTGGTACAGAGTCTATAGGTTCTCACTACACAGATAGGACTCATAGTTATCCTCCTGTTCTCAGTCTCTCAAGCACTAAGATTACAGGCATGTGTCACCATGCCCAGTCTCAACTGCCTTCTCAGCACACCCCAGGGGCAGGGCTGGCATAGCACACTGGGGATTGAACCCCAGTCCTGTTGTTTGCCTAAGCAGGCGCTTTAAACTGCTGAGTTATCTGGCTGGGCCTAAAAATCTAATAGTTTGAGATATCTACAAACCCTGTATCAATTACCTTTGCTGTATAACCAGGCATTCCAAAACGGTGGCTTAAAACAACAATTTATTGTTGCTCACAACTCTGTGGGCTGGTCACACTGGATCTCACCCATGTTACTGGATTCAGCTGCAGGGGTTTTATGGTTTGGATGGTCTGCAATCAGTTCATTCACTTAACCCGCAGTTGGTTATTGCTTTTGGGTAGGAAACCGCAGTTTTCTTCTTGATCTTTCATTCTCCAGCAGGCTAGACTCTCTTCTTACCCCACTTGAGTGAAGGCAAACGGGTGAAGGGACATTGTCTAGCTCAAAGGATCATGGAGAATGGCGATTAGCATATAGACTGGCTCACCACATGGTAGTCCCTCAGGCTAGCAGTCTAAGCAAATAAAAACAGAGGGTGCAGGTTCCCTGGACAACAGGGCCTGGGACTTATGATTTATCGTATTCTGTCAGTCAATGAGCAGACCAGTTTAGATTCAAGGCAAGAGCAATAGGGCTCTCCTTTTCACTGGAAGGAGCACCACTGGTACAAGACAAGGATGAGAAAAATTGTTACCTCTACCTTGGAAGGCATTCCGCCAGACATATGGAGTGGGGATGCTGTATGGACAGTTCGTATGAATCTACCACTACAAGGCAAATTCTTAATTCACCTACATCATTTTATTATTAAGTAGTTGTTAAAAGACTGTGTACACGCTCAGTTATTTGTCTCTTATGTTAAATGTTCCAGGGCTGTAGTTAGTTGTCTGAAGGCTTGACTGAGCTTGGGGGATTCATTTTTAAGATGATCCACTCACCTGGCTATTAATATTTTGCTATGTGGGCCACTTTGTAGGCTGTTTAATGATCTTACAGGTCTGCTGACTTGCCCACAATAAAGAATGCAAGAAGGAGGCTATGGTGTTTTCTCTAAGTCCTAAATGGCACATTGTGATTTCCACCATTCTGTTTATTAGAAGCAAGTTAGAGGGCAACCACAGGTAAGCAATGAAGAATTAAGACTTCCCTCTTCAAGAGAGGAATTTTAAAACAAAATTTTAAGAAAATCTAAATCCACTGAATGTGCACATGGGGTGTGTGTGTGTGTGTGTGTGTGTGTGTGTGTGTGTGTGTGTAGGGTATCATGGGGACAAGCTGAGGAAGTGCCTCCCAGGTTGCTGATTCTCAGACCTCCAGGCACAATACAAATTACAATACTAGTTAGTAGAATGATTCTTGTTAATATAATATAATAAGATTCTTGTTAATATAATATTTTATTGTATTGAACATTCAATAAATATATTGTGCCTGTTCTGCTGTAATTTCAGGACATATTCCCTAGGCATCCCTTCACTCACAGTTTTGTACCACAGTTCCACTTCTAAGCACACCAAGTGCATATATTCCAGAGTTGCCTGAGGATTGAGGAAAAATATATATTTTCTATGCTCCCTCTGGAGCTCCATGTGGGAAAGGGGGCTTCGGTTCTTAGGACCATCTCTGATAGAGTCACAGGCTATGCTTAGCCTCAGCAGAAGTACCCACAGGGACACCTCTGTTTTTGAACTCAATTTGTTACAAGTTGGTGTTCAAACACTGAAAACTTTGAGAACTGAACATATTTTCCCATAAGAAACAACTGAAAACCCAATAATTGTTTCTGAGGCCCCAAAATTATAAATTCATTTTTCTAGGACTTTAACAAATTTCACAATGATTTCCTTCTTTAACCTTATCATGGCTTTCAGCTTTCCTCTTAGCTTTACTTCTGGTATCCTTAAGTTTCTCCAGGGTCATAGTTATGATATGTTTAGAAGTGCAATGGTGAATTTTCAAATGCACTAACATAAGCACTGTATGTTGTCTGGGCAAGAGTGGCACATAGACCAAAATGTCACCCCTCTGAGTCCACAGTGAGACACAACATGTGACTCACTCTTGGCTTGTACAGGTTTTTTCAATTTGTATTTTTGGCTTGACTATTGAACAAGGTTAGAAACCTGGCCAGATTTTTTTTTTGTCATACTTTGCTGTATGAGCAGTGGAAAGTTCAGTCGTGGAGCTGTTTAACAACCAGGGTATCACTGTATTTCCTTGTAGAATACAAAATGATACCAAAGAGAGATGACAATAAGAACAAAGCATTTGGATCATCCTTGAAATTATTAGGAATTCTTATTATGCCTCGGATCACAGACATTTCCCAAAATCTCATATGTTAAACATTTGGTCTCCCACTGATGTGCTACTGAGAAATGGTGGAAATTTTAGGACACAGGGCCTGCTGGGAGGAAAGAGGACATGGATGGGGACATGCCCCTGAAGGCCACACTAGGGACATTTCCTTTCTCTTTGTTTCCAACAATTCAAGAAGCAGAGATTTATTCTACCTCCTGGTTTCAGAAGGTTGAGTCCATGGTTAGCTGGCTCTCAGGAAGAAATAGTATGGTAAAGGGTATGGTTAAAAAAAAAGCTGCTCACCCCATTATAGGTAAGAAACATAAAGAAAGAGAAAGGATGAATCAGGGATAAGAATACACCTTTCAAAGTCTGCCTTAGTGACCACTTCCTCCAACCAGGCCTGACTTCTCACTTTCTTCTTGCTAACACACAATATCTAACACCTGAAACTCACAGGAGGCGGGGTTTATTTTGCCTCATAGTTTAGAGAGGTTTCAGTCCATTGGGTGCTAGTGTATCAGCATGGTAGGGAGTCTGGCAGGAGAAAATCAGCTCATGGCATGATGACTAAGAAGCAGAGAGCAAAGGAAGGGGCCAGGACGGAGATAAACCCTTTCAGTTCCTGGGCCACAGTCCCAGGAACCTGCCTGCTTTGACTAGCCCTCACCTCTTAACAGCAAATCAACTACAAACCTTCCATGAGCAACCTTCCAAAAGTCCTGTGCATGAGTCTCCTGAGTTATTTCATTGTCTAAACCATAAAAGGGTCCTACTTTCTAAAGCACTTGTAGCTATGAACCCATGAATGAGAATGGAAGGAACCCACTAAACAGGACAGACAATTAAACACAGGATAAAAATGAGTAAACAACACTAGCTAAATATCTTGACAAACATAAGTCAACACATTTCAATTATGACCATCAATATAAATGGACTCAATTCACCAATTAAGAGAAATAGTCTGGCAGAGTGGATTAGGAAACAAAATCCAACAATATGCTATATACAAGAAACACACTTAACTCAAAAGGACATTCATAGGCTCAAAGTCAAAGGGCAGAAAACAATACTACTTGCCACAGCACCTCAGAAAAAAGCAGGAGCAGCAATTCTGTTCTCAGACAGTCTCAACTTCAAACCAAGAATGATCAAATGAGAGAAAGAAGGCCACTATATATTGGTCAGGGGAAAAATTCAAGAGCAAGAGGTAACACTCAAAAATATCTATGCACCAAACACAGGAGCACCCAACTATGTAAGACAAATCTTAATGGACATGAAAAACCTAATATCTAAGAACACAATCTTAACACCCTCTTATCTCAAAAAGATAGATCAACGGAGGAAGTAGCAGAACTGAACCAGAGCTTGGAACAACTGGACCTAGTGGACATATACAGTGTTCCACCCAACCACAGCTGAATACACATTTTTTTTCACCTGCACAAGGGTCATTTTCCAAAATAGACCACATACTAGTCCAGGGATCATGCGCAAGTATACGCAAGAAAATAGAAATTATCGCATGCACATCATCTGACCACAGTGCAATGAAACTGGAAATAAAGGACAAAAGAAACCAGAAAAACCCACTAAATTCACAGAAACTAAACAACACCTTACTCAGCAATCAATGGGCCACAGATGAAATCAAACAAGAAATTAAACAATATCTACAATTCAATGAAAATTCAAGCACAATTTACCGGAATTAATGGGATGTGATGAAAGCAGTTCTTAGAGGGAAAATCATAGCCATGAACTCACACATTAGGAAACAAAATGGGAACAAATTAGCACCCTAATGTTGCACCTCTGACAACTAGAAAAAGAAAAGCAAACAAAACTCAGAGCTCAAAGACGGGAAGAAATCATAAAGATTAGAGCAGAAATTAATTCAATTGAAATGAAGAAAACAGTTCAAAGAATCCACAAATCAAAAAGTTGGTTCTTTGGAAGACTAAATAAAGTTGATAAGCCTCTAGGCAAGCTCATCAAAAAGGGGCAAGAAAAAAGTCAAGTACATGCAATAAGGAATGAAATGGGTGAAATCACCACAGACCCAGTGGAAATTCAGAAGATTATCAATAGTTACTTCGAGAATCTTTATGCTCACAGAATAGAAGACACAGAAGAAATGGACAGATTTCTGGAAAGGTACGAATTAAAAATACTGAACCAAGAAGACATAACAAGTCTGAATAAGCCAATATCCGCCAACGAAATATGAAACATAACAAAAAGCCTACCGACAAAGAAAAGTCCAGGTCCTGATGGATTCACATCTGAATTCTACAAGAAATTTATAGAAGATATAATCCCTACATTCCACAAACTCTTCAATGAAATTGAAAAGGAAGCAGTCCTCCAAAAATCATTTCTGGAGGCAAGTATAATACTGATTCCAAAACCAGGGAAAGACACAACCAAAAAAGGAGAACTACAGGCCAATCTCCCTCATGAACATAGATGCAAAAATACTCAACGAAATCCTGGCAAATAGAATACAGCAAATCATCAAGAAGATCATACACCATGACCATGTAGGATTCATCCCAGTATGCAAGGATGGTTCGATATTTGAAAATCTATAAATCTAATCCACTATATTAATAGACTGAAATCTAAAAACCACATGATCATCTCAATAAATACAGAGAAAGCTTTTGACAAAGTCCAACACTCATTCATGTTCAAGGTTCTACAGAAAATTGGAATAGATGGACTCTACATTAACTTGATGAAAGCCATCTGTGACAACCCGCAAGCTAATATAATCCTAAATGGGGAAAAACTGAAATCTTTCACTCTTAAATCAGGTACAAGACAAGGATGTTCACTCTTACCCCTCCTATTCAATATAATCTTGGAATCCTTAGCAACAGTCATTAGAAAAGAGGGAGAAATAGAGGGAATAAGAATAGGTAAAGAAGAAGTTAAATTATCACTATTTGCAGATGACATGATACTTTACTTGGAAGACCCCAAAAATTCCACCAAGAAACTACTAGAACTGATATGGTAATTCAGTAGCATAGCAGGATACAAAAACAATACTCAAAACTCAATAGCATTCCTCTACACAGATAACAAGCACATTGAAAGGAAAACAATAGAAACATTACCTTTTACTATAGCCCCATGGAAAATGAAACACCTTGGAATTCACTTAACCAAGGAAGTCAAAGATCTTTTCACGGAAAATTACAACAGCCTAAGAAAAGAGATTATAGAGGATTTCAGAAAATGGAAAGATATTCCATGCTCCTGGATAGGAAGAACCAACATCATGAAGATGGCCATACTCCCAAAATTTCTATACAGATTTAATGCAGTCCCTATCAAACTGCCACCAACATACCTCCCAGACCTAGAGAAATCATTCCTAAACTTGATTTGGAACCAGAAATGACCTAGAGTAGCAAAGGCAATCTTGGCCAATAAAGACAAGGCAGGAGGCATCAGAATTCCTGACTTGAAATTATACTACAAAACCACTGTGATAAAATCAACATGATATTGGCAAGAAAATAGACCTGAGGATCAATGGAATAGATCTGAAGGTGCAGAAGCATCTACTAACACACTAAGCCATCTGACCTTCGACAAAGGGACCAAACATACTCGAAGAAAGATAGCCTCTTTAGCAAATGGTGCTGGAAAACTGGCCTTCTACATGCCGAAAACTAAAACTTGACCCAGCTCTATCACCATGCACTAAGCTAAAATCAAAATGGATTAAAGATCTAAACATTAAAAGAGAAACACTCAGTCTCCTGGAAGAGAAAGTAGGAGGAACTCTTGAAGACATAGGAGTAGGTAAAGACTTCATGAACAAACATATATTCGCACAGGAAGCACTTGAAAGAATCAACAACTGGGATCAACTCTTTTCTGTACTTCAAATGAAACTGTCTAAAAAGTGAAAAGACAGCCCACAAATTTTGGAAAAAACCCTAACTCATAAGCAATCAGACAAAGGTCTGCTGCATAGAATGTATAAAGCACTAAGACATAACAGGGCCCTCAAATTTAAAGACCCAATTCAGAAATGGGCATCTGAGATGAATACACACTTCTCAGAGGATGAAATTAAAGAAGCAAATAAATATATGAAAAAATGCTCCATATCACTAGCCATCCGTGAAATGCAAATAAGACAACACTGAGATATCATCTCACTCCAGAAAGAATGGCTATCATAGAGAAATCAACCAACAACAAATGTTGGAGAGGTTGTGGGGAAAAGGGAACACTTTTCCACTGCTGGTGGGAATGTAGACTGGTACAACCATTGTGGAGGTCAGTGTGGAGACTCCTTAAAAGAGTAGGGCTGGAAATCCCATTCAAGCTGGCTATCCCCATAATGGGAATTTTCCCAGTTGAACTGAAAACATTATATCACAGTGATATATGTGCACCTATGTTTATAGCAGCACAATTTGTGATAGCAAAATCTTGGAAACAACCAAGATGTCCGCCACATGAGAAATGGTTGAAAAAGTTGTGGTATTTCTATATAATGGAGTATTACTCAGCTATTAAGAATGATAAGCTTGAAGCATTTCTACTGAAGTGAATGCTACTTGAACATATACTCATAAGTGAAACAAACCAGACACACATGTGTAAATATCATATAGTCTCCCTAGTATAAGAAGTGAAAAGAAGAAATACAAATAGAAATGTACAACAACAACTAAAAAGAATTGAGTCAGATGGTTAGGGCAAATTGAATGGCATATGCTGCAGGGTACTAATCAGCTTTTCTTCTGAATGGTTAACAACCTAAGTTCACATATCAAAATTGGAGAAATAGAAGAGTTGCAAGGCCAGCCAACATTTTGGCCCTAGCCTTTCAATGTCAGCGAAGACTCAGGACATAGGAGAACCTGTAGTGCAACACCATGAAACTCAGTTGAGCCCCAAATTTTCTGAACAAGCCATAGAGGAAAGAGATTGAAGTCTATAGTATTCCTGGGGAGAGTCACATGGAGAGAAAACTTTCTTTCAGGCTCTCACAGAAAGCAAACTGGTCAAGCATTGGCCATGACTCATCCACATGGATGACACAGACAAAGGATCTACAGAATAAGGTATAGGACTACAAGATAAACCCTGAGGGGACTTCACTGACCTCATAAGAAACATAAAGTACATGTGTTGGTATATAGGTCTTGCTCTATCTAGGTCTTAACCATCCAACAGAAAAGTATAAAAATGAAGTATACACCACAGGCCCATAATAATAAGTTGAACTGTAAATGGCTACAGTGGACAACTTCTTCAGATAACTCACTATTGTTGTGGAATGCTGGACTGTGTTGGATTGTGTCGTTGAGTTCAGGCACTAAATTGGTTGAATAACATTGGAGTGCACATCTTTGACAGGTGTAAACAAAGGAAGGGGTATAGAAAGGAAGAATCATGATGTGTGTGTATGGACAGTACAGTTGGGATAGATATGCCATGCTTCTACATAATTCTATGAGGCAAGATTTGCACTCATGGTGGTTGGACAGGATATTGTGTTGGCTTGTAGTACTATGGAGAACCACTAGGAAAATAACAAGGTAGCAAGTATTAATTATTGAATTTTTGATGTAATTCAGGTATAAAATTAAGATATGTAAACAGCTACACTCTCTTAATTTACTGATAAGAGACATCTGCTATAATAATGTCTGTAAGTATAATATCATGTATGCACCTTGCACGATACCAAAACCTTATGAAAACAGTTTGCAGTGTATTAATTTATCGAATCCGTCTTGCTAAGGTGTCTCAAAACTGTCTCATTGATATTTGTACTTCAATAAAATAAAAAAATAAAGGAAAATTTAAATACACCCAGCATACAATGGTGTAGAGTACACATTTTTTTATCTAATATAGTGGGATTTACTAAGGCCAAAACAAGGTTGAAACTCAGCAGGGCAAACATAAAATCCTTTAAATCCATGTCCAGCACTATTGATAATGTGTGAGCTCCAAAGGGCTTGTATAACCAACACTCTTCCCCAACTTGCTCTTTGCAACCATGCAGACTCTCTTAGGATGGCTTCATTTGCTATTTGCAGCTTTCCCTGGAAGATGTTCCCTATTCCTTGCATCCTTAAATTTCTCAGCTCTCCACTGCTTCTGTGGCTGTACACTTACAGTCTCCCCCATAGTCCTCTCTGGGGCACGGTGGCTAGTCTCCCAGGCCATCTTTCAAAACTTGGGTGGAAGTCTGTATGACCCCAAGCTCTTTCACTCAGTGTACCTGAAAATCCAGATCATGTGGAGGATCCGAAACTCTGCTGACAGCTCATGCAGTACTCACAACTCCTTGGACCATAGTTGCAATGACCTCTGAGTGTAGGGATACATATTATCCTTTCCTGTTCATCTCTGACTGAGCAGAGTGCATGCTTTAGGGCCCTTTTCTCAAAGACCAAACCCTTCGGCGGAATTTTGCTCTTTTCACATCCTTGAACACTTGAGATGAGTGGGATATAGTCAATTACACAAGTTACCTCAAGCCACCTTTCCTATTATACTTATAAGAAGCACTTAGACTCTTTTTAATGGAGTTAGCATTTTTAGTAACCACATTTTTCTAGGCCCCAACTTCACACATGCTTCACTTTTAGCCAAACTGTAAATATCTGCAACTTACTTCTGCTTTGTGTTCCTGGTTCTAATTGTAGAACTAGCTAAAAGCGCCTAACGCTGTCCAAATCATCACTTGAGCATTGGATTCCCTTAAAATTTCCTCCCCAAAATTAGTGTGCCACCTTTCAATTGACCCCCATACAATGCCTCAGGATATGATCAAAATGTACAGATACTCTTTGCCAGAGCATAATATGAATGTCCTCTAGTTCAATTCTTAGCAGAATTTTCATTCTCTTCAGAAACCTCCTTCCCATGGCTTTTACTGTTTAATTCCTATTGGCACCCTAGTATTCTGAGCTCCAACCAAAATGACCCATCAAGCTCTGCTACTAATGTCTAGGAGTTCTCTATCCCACACCTCCAGAGCTTTCAAAACTCACATAAACCAGCTCCAAATACTTCTGAATCAATGAATTAAAGCAATGGCTCCACTTCTCTTGTATCAATTTTGTTTACTAGTTACTTTCCTATCACTGGAACAAAATACTTGACACGCATTTAGGGTTCAAGCCATGGTTAGTTGACACTAACATAGAAGTGCCATAAAGGAAGAAGATGCAGATGAAAGCCATGTAAGCTATGACAGCGAGGAAGCAGAGAAAAAGGGACAAGTGTACATCTCTTCAGGTCAAGGCCCCTGTGATCTACCTCCTCCAACTGGGACCAGTCTCCCAACAGTACAGTCATCTATGAGTTCATCAATAGGTTAATCCACTGATGTGTATAATGCATTCATGAGCCAATCACCTCCCTTAGAATCCACCACTGAGCTAAAGAGACATTTAGGGCACATTTTAGATCTGCACCGTAACATTTGTCTTACTTAGTAGGTTGAAATGTGCCTCCACAATATTGCATTGTGGAGCTTCATGTTTAGTATTTTAGCCCTTTCAAATAAACTGTCCTAGGGGTTGTTCTTGCTGGCTTCAACTTTAAAATTTATATTTTACTATCTGATGGGATATTATCCACTGAGTTTGAATAAAAAGAACTGTGATCTGAAGTTACAGGTAGCATTTTCTCTTATTGTAACAGGAGGGCTGCAAGTGTGTGGCTTTCCAGAATGCTTCAGGACCCCTTCACAGCCCATGTGAATATAAATATGGAGAGTTTCAATGCTTTGCACGCTTTTGTAGTCTGAAATCACATAGTTCAGTAGATGAGGTATAATATGAATTGTTTTAGCATCACTGGCCCCATAGAAACCTGCATGCATTTATGCATCTGTGTCTGCAAAAAGAAAGGATAATTGCTCCACTTTCCAATGCTGTTTATGAATCAGAAGAACAAAAAGGCAAGGGAATAAACAACACATCGTGTACATACAAATCTTGATGAGGACAAAGTCATCTTGCTAGCATTGCCCACGTACAGCACCACCAAAGAGCTGCCAGCTAGTGAGGGAGCTTCCATGGTGCTCAATCTTGGGTTCTCAAAGCTTGCAAAAGCTTTTTTGAGGTTTTACATAAAAGCAGGACTTGCCCCGAACTAGAACTTGGGCTAGATGTAGGATTGTCAAGACCTAGTTTCTAAGGTTTTACTTTCATTGACTAACTCGTCTTCATGAATCCCTGGAATCTTAGGAGATTTCAGAATGATTATAGCATTCGGGACAGAGTATTTACAAAAGTATGCTTGATTGCCATTACAAAGTGAAGTCTTTCAGTATTAGGACTCGGGATATTTTATGGTTTACTTAATTCCTTGTTTTGAAAGCATGGATCCAGTGAGATGGCTCAGTGGACTAAGCTCCTGCAAGTGCACGGACTGGGGTTCGATCCCCAACACCTCATTCCACGCCGTACCTGGGGACTCAGAGCCAGCTCCTGAGTCTGAGCATGGTGATGTATGCCTGTAATCCCAGAGCTGGGGAGACTGAAAAGAGGAGGATTGCTACGAGTTTGTGCTGCATAGTGAGACCCTCTGTCATGCACCAAATACATAAAAAAAGAAAGAAAGAAAGTGTGTGGTATGCACTATAGGATGTTCTGCAGCATCCCCGGCTTCTTCCCAGTAAAGGCTTGTAGCCATCACCTAGTTGAAAACAGCCTGAAGGTCCCCAGACATACTCTAGACATTTTGAGGCTGGGGTGGATATCATCCTACTTGATAGCCAAGATCAACAAAAGGTGTGTGATTCAGTAATGTAATCTAGGGGAACTCAATGGAGCATTAGGCCCCGAGAACAACACTAAATGAGAATGCCTCAGAATCTGCTTTAGCAACATAGTGTAATTATCTAAAATAATGGTCTTGGGGGGGCAAATAGCTCAGTGGATTAAAGCACCAGCTTAGCCACATGCAGGGGCTAGGAGTTTGATCCCCTGGCTTGTTGTGCCAGCCCCACCCCTGCGGTGTGCTGAGACTGCCTGGGTGTGGCAGTGCATGCCTATAATCCCAGCACTTGGGAGGCTGTAAACAGAAGGATCCCTACAAGTCCAGTCTATGCAGTGAGACCCTGTACACCCTGTCCTAAAAATACAATCAATCAATCAATAAAATAATGGTCTTGCCTATTGACAACACCTAGTTTGATACTATCATTCTGGAGCAGTAGTTTTCAAACTTCAAATGCATGTAGACCAGCAGGAAAGCTTGTTACAACACGGATTCATAAGCCTTACCTGTGGACTTCATCTGCTAGTTAGTCTGGGGTGAAGCCTAGGACTGTGTTCCTAACAAGTTCCAAGTGATCTTGGTGATGTTTGGAAAACACTGATTTAGATTATACCAATTTAGCCAGGCGTGGTGGCACATGCCTGTAATCCCAGAACTTGGGAGGCTGAGGCAGGAGGATTGTTGAGTTCGAGACCAACCTGAGCTACAAAGTGAGCTTAAGCCCGGCCTGAACTGCATAGTGAGACCCTGTCTCAAAAAGACAAAAAAAAAAAAAATTGTATTAGGCTTTGCAAGAAACAGTCCAGGTACATTTCTGAATTTCTAATACTTGGAGTGAAGCACAGAGGTTGTTCCTACTGTCTTTTTACTCTATGCCAACTACTTCTCCTGTCTTTCATTGCCTTCTTATTTATACGTGGTGCTGCCCTGCCTAACTGAAACAGAGCACTGTAAGCATGTATTTTGCTCCTCCTTTTTTAACATAGTAAAGATTTTAAAACCTATTTTGAAAACTGATTTCAGTTAAACAATATCAATTTAATTTAAAAATCCTCATATTTTTAAAAGAAAAAGTTATATAAAAAAGAACCTTTCTGCATTGCTGCCATTTACTACAATAACTATAAAATTTACAACTGGAAGACCATGTGTCATTTGAAAGGGCAGAGACTATTGAGCACATTTTTTAAATTAACATTTTAAAAATATGAGCTTATTATAACTTTATTCTATGCAAAATTTTATTCTCTTTTGAAAGCTATATCATTGGATGCATAATTTTCTCATTAAAATAACAAAAACAATTAAATGTAACAAGTACTTCTGAAATTCTAATAAAGTCACCATTTTATTGTCTAGAAGTATTGAGTAAAGTAATAAAGGATTTGTAAGTTAAATTAGTTGCTAAGTCACAGAAATTGTAATAGTAGGCCACTGACTTCATTCATTTACAATAGAACCCAGAGCCTGGTATATACAGAGGAAAGGGGTAAAATACTGCATAGAAGAGAAAGAGACATACTGTGCTCATCTGACTCATCTTCCAATTTGGATATAACCCTTCACACCAGGCCAACAGATTTATCAAGTGGCAACACAATGTTTGCTGATGACTTTTGCAAGATGATGATAAACCTGAGATGGAATGAAGTCCACAGAAGTGACCATACTGGAGGAAAGGAGATGGAACCTCTTTCTGTAAAAGTGAAAGTGCCTTGTATAGTTTTGGTGTTAGGTGCAGAATATCTGCATTGATGAAAACTGGAGATGAGTCCAAAGTAACCTCCCACTAACCTGTTGATTAAAGATATCTGTGAGATGAAGAATCTCCATTTGAAAACTACATGTGTTACCACATGTGAATGGTAGACTTTAAGCCAAGCATAGCATGGACAAGAGTAGAGGGCCACAGAAAAAATAAAGATACAGAACAATAGTTTTGGGATGAATCACTGTAATAAATTATGTGAGTCAAGACAACGTTCATAGTAAAAGAAGACAGGAATTGGGTCCTAAACAACATTAGGGTCCTGGGAAGATCAAGACCAGGAGCCTTAAGAGGTGTAATGGTCAGATATGCTTGGTAAAGTAGGAGGCATTGCTAGTGAAGGAGTTGCTATTAATAACCTTACAAGGACAACAGTGAGGGGCTGTCTCAGAAAAGCTCAGACACAAATATATTTCCCTAACTTCTAGGTGAAGGAAAACACAGATATCCTTTGGGAGATGCTCTTAATTGGCAGAAAATTAAGGGAAACCCCAACTCAGCACACTGATCCTAAGTCAGTGATCATATTTTATAAATTATCTGCCATAGTTTTGAATGATTTTTTTCCCTTTTTTTAATCGGCATTGCTCTTTTTCCCTCATCATTAAACTACTTGATCTCTGTATTGGGAGTAATCCCCATCTCTCTTGTTGGTGAAGATGGTAAAGCACTCAGACATCAAGAAATCTCAATGAGATGAGTTTTGCTTTTGCAAAAGAGCAGGACCACAATGTGAGGTACAGAGTCATGCTCTTCATTTCCTAAGATGTGAGAAGTAGCTGAGCTTCCCCTTGGCTGGTTTGAAAGTTCAAAATCTGTCCTAATTGGTTAGATTAAGTTGCACCAGGGGAAGGGTAAGAGTAGAGTTTCTAAGGGAAGACAGAGGGTGTATGAGAATGGAAAGTCCTTAGCCATTGATAACTTATCTTTGATAGCCAGCTGTGTTTCCGGAATCTAAGCTGAACAGTAATTTCTGTGACTCTGGTTCTGTTTGTATCCTTTGACTGAAATAACCTTGTTGCTTACACAGGAAATACACAGCTTTTAATCAAATAGCAGGGGGGCAACTTTATGGCCCATGGTCAACATGGCCCTGGCACTCACACAAGTCTCGGTAGGAAGTGGATCTCTACAACCCTTTCTGGCTGGGTGATCTACTTCGATTGCATACTCATGTGTCAAAAACAGACACAGACGACTGATTTTTCAGGATACTGTAAAGGTTGAATTCAGTGATGGATAGAATTTCATGATAGAATTTCAGCTCGACATGTGCTGAACAGCTCTAACAATTCCCATGCAATGGAACTGTTTAAATTAAGAAAATATACAAAATCATAGTTCTAATCTTTTGTCCTAATGTACTTATTTCATATTTACTTAGCTGTTAATGCAGGTTATGTCTTCTGTGAGGTAGGCATCAATTTTGAAAAAAGAAATCTTATCCTTGAAGTAAGAAAGATACGTACTTCAAGGAATGTGAGGAAACAAAATATCAATGAGAAAGCAATTATGCATAAAATTATAATAAGTGGACTACAATTCTATGTTCCATAAGAATTATCTTTCTTGTACTAAGAACATGATCAAGTCTTGAGTAATGAGAGAAAAAAAGATTTTCCAGTTCCTCAGAAAACATTTGTGTTGAAAATGTTAGTTTGGTTTTAGTTTCAAATGGAGTGGAGGAGTATCAAATTAAAAGTCTACTGAAGAGTTCATTGCATTGACCCAAACATGAGATGGCTTTCTTAAAGTGATACTGGGGACAAAACTTAGGACCTCTACATGGGCTGCAGAGGTAGCTCCACGGTCTAAGCACCTACCTTGGCAAGTGCAAGGAACAGGGTTCGATCCCCAGTATCATATGGCATGCTGGCCCTGCCCCAGATGCACCAAGCTGACCACCAAGACTGGGTGTGGTGGAACATGCCTGTAATCCCAGCACTGGGGAGGCTGAAGCAAGAGGATCATTATGAGTCCAAGGTGTGTAGTGAGACCCTATACCAAACACATAAATAAAAACCTCTTTAATGAGTCCAAGCCATCTATAAATAATTTTAGGTATATTTAATATATCAATAAGAATTTTTATTTTTAATTTTGAGACAAGGTCTTGCTAAATCACTAAGTTGCCCAGGCAAGGCTTGAACTTGTCAAATCTCCTGCCTCAGCCAGAGTGCCAGGATTGCAGGTGTGTTTCACCATACCTGGCAAGATAATTCTGTATTCTCCCCCAGAAAAATAAGGTCATCATACCACTGAATTTGAAAGTTGATCATTAGTAGTAGTTTAAACAGCAAAATTATGCCTTTGATGTTGATCTATGTATTAGGTAAATGCTCAAATACATCTTATTTTTCATAGTCATAGTTAAACTTCTTAGTTAAATAACATTATTTCAAAATCAATATTATTTATTCAAAGATGAAAATAGTAGCAGCTGATGAAAAAATTCTAAGTGGAAATTTAAAACCAATACAGTATTTTCATTCAGTGAATACATTGCCTTGGTGTATGCTGAATACATGAATTTTACACAGGCAAGAAACTCAAAGAACCTTTATATCTTAGACTTGTTTTCAGAACAAATTCTGCTGAAAACACTTGGAATGCAGATTCTCCTTGCTAACTCTTAATTAAAATTTCATTAATATTTTTAAGTTTCATGCTGCTTAATCTAAATTCAAATCCAAGAACAGGGTTTAGGGGATTGTTTTTTAAATGTCATTTACAATATTCAGGTCTCTTCACATTTAAAACAAAGCACTAAAGACACTGGAGTCATGGCTGAAGCTGTATGGCCTAAGGAACAAGAGGTGGGGTGGGGAAGCAGAGCATGCTGCAGCAGTCGGCAACAGCAATAGCAGAAGGACCTGTCACAGTCAGTGTGGCTTCTGCTGGCATCAGTTCTGTTATGCATCTGCTTTGTATGTTTCCCATCAACAAAAATTAAGTGGCGAACAACAACAAAAACCCCGAGGCAATGCTCCATTGAACCCTTAAGAAAATGTGTGTTCTGTGCTCTACATCTCCCATATGCTACTTAGGGGCAGTTTGTACTGGTTAAGAAGAGTGAAACTTTTCTTGCACTTTCTAGCCCTATGCGAGGCATTTAGTGCAACAGGATTCCAAATATCAGGTGATTTGAAAGTCTTGCAATTTATGCTTCTCACTTTGAAGAGCATTGTAACCTACAATTCATCCACTTCAGAAAGAAGTTGACTTGTTCAGAACTCTCCAGTGACCTTAGGGAAAATCCTTAACCCTTTCACCTTTCACCTCTCAAGTAGCAAAAAATAAGGGAGCACAACTCTTGGGGTTATTGAAAAATATTAAAAGTGATAATGTAGGAAGTTTCATCACAATAACAAGCACTGATATATTACATTAGTAGTAATAAAATGACATTATTCTGGGTTTTTTTTGGCAGAATCAAGGATTGAACTCAGGCCCTTGTGCTTGCCAGGCAAGCACTTATCCACTGAGCTATCTCCCTGGCCCCTGAAATTACTCTTTAAATGCTACAAAATATAGTTTTATCACTAAAACTCACCCTAGTGTGCCTTCTGAACAAGATATACTGTCTTTTCATTCAAGGCAAAAGACCACAAGATCCATTGTCTTCTCAACATTATGTCCTCAGTGACTGATAAAATGGTCAGGAACTACAACATGCTCAAGTAATTTTTACTGAGAAATTAATGAATGTCTGATCTGAGCCAGAAAAACAAAAACAAAAATGAAACACAACCAAAAACCCTTAGCCTCATGCAATGAGGCAGTACACATTCATGGAAGAAACTACTGACCCAGAGGAAAGCATGAAAGAATTTAAAACATAATCTAATACTTAGAAGCCTATCATTTTCCCAAAGGACTATGCAATTCAATTTATTAAGCATTTATTTATTATTTATTTATTTATTTTGGCAGAACTGAGGATTGAACTCAGGCTCTTGTACTTGTGAGGCAAGCGTTTATTCCACTGAGCTATCTCCCCAGCCTCTTAGTAAACATTTAAAGCTGGAGAAATGCAATCATTGTACTTCATAGGCTTAACTCGCTGCTTTAAAAGTTAATATTTATGTAAGAGATTACAGATGAGTACGCATTCTCCAATATCTATTTCCAAGTCAAATAAGTCATGTTAGAATCTTAACGAAGTATAGTCCTGGTAGGGTTCTAAAAGAAACAAAAATGTAGGTTCTCAGCAGCCACACTCTGTTGCCTTGGACTGTAGACACCTCTGACCTTACCTATATACAGAACTCTCGGGAGTGAGTAGAATGTGTCTTGTTACCACAGGCACTGTGAGAGCCAAAGGCAGGATTCGCTTCCATGTTTAACCCTCATCTTGCTTCAGTGTGGAATGCTCAGGCTGACTTCAAAGGCCATTCCGTGTGTGGGAAATTCTGATGAGGTGGAACACACTCTCATTGCACGTGTGAAGCTTGTAGGAATGTTAATGAGCAGAGATCATGGTTATTGCTGCAAAAAAATAGAAAGTTAATGTCAAGCGCTAGCCATACATATATTTGTCACAGACAAATTCACCCAAGATATGCAAGGACAAATAAATACAAGTCAGTGAAGTATCTTCTTGATTTATTTACAGTGAAAAACACCATATGTTTGATAACCATTCTTTAATTAGAGAAATGGTTTACAACATCTCCTTTTGCTTCACATGCAAGACACAGTTGTTTTCCATTACAAAATAGTTTGTAGAAAGCACTGAACCAGAAATTTAACTATAAGCAAATTGTGCTTTCACCTTCGCCCAGCACTGTTTGATAAAGTGTGTTTCACAGGCAATTTTGCCTATTGTTTCCAGATAGTATGGGAAAGCACTCTTTCCTTCTAATTTAAAAAAAAAAAAAACAAGATTTGTGAAAGCCTGTAATAAATTGAGAACTTTAACATTTCCAAGCATTCTTTAAGTAAAAATTGAAATATAGGAATAATATATATATATATATATATATATATATATATATTATACATATATTATATTATACTGATTGGAATTGCTGATGGCACAGAACTTAGACTAATCATGTTTTTTCAGCAAAAAAAAGATGAATATGAGTAATCGATTGGCATAGGTAAAAGTTTTCATTTCAACGTGGATTTTTATCTCCTCTGACCCTAATGTGACCAATAAAAGACAAATCAGTGAACACAACAGGAGCATCAAGAGCCTGTTATTGGGTATAGCACTGATGAGGCCTAAAAGTCACCTGAACTGGGGTAAAAATTAGGAAGAAGTTGAAATCTCTGTGCATTGTCACTTACTACTACCTGCTCCAGCAAACACGAAGGTCATTCTAGTTCACTGATTATTATACAGAGAGGAGAGATGAAAATGAAGGGAGGAGGGTGGAGGGAGGAGGGAGGCAGGAGGAGAGAGGAAAGAGATAAAGCCAGAAGCTTTATCCTTTAAGAACTACCAATAAACTTTTTGTGCAGGTGTATAATTTTGGCCTAGAAAGGTATGTCTTGCTAGAGAAGAACAGACTATAGTTGAAGTATTTTTAAGGGTAGTATTAACAAAAGTGTTCCACTTAAAATCTTGTGTTCCACTTAAAATTTTGGGGATGATATCTTCCAAAAAGAACCACAGTTGAAAGTTATATTAACGTAATAGAAGTGTAGAGGTAAACTGGAATTCAGATGATAAAAGAAATAGAATAAAGCAGGGGATTTAGCACAACTGGTGCAGAGCTTACCTGACAAGGGTGAGGTTTTGAGTTGAATTCCTGAAAAAAATAGAATAGGGACAGCCAGATGGCAGCGATTAAGACTGGGCATGGAGGCGTATGCCTGTAATCCCAGCACTTGTGAGGCTGAAAAAAAAGAGAATCACCATGATTCCGATCTACGTAGTGAGATATATAGATATATCTCATCTGTACAGGGTGTACAGATGTATACCTGTACACCTTGTCTTAAATTCATAGAAAATAAAAAACAATGTAATATAGCAGTCGCTTTTCCATGACTGTAACACAGTTGCTAAATGGAGGAAAGGTGTATTTTGGCTCACAGCATCAGTGGATTCACTCCATGGTCGCTTGGTCCTTTTGCTCAATACCTGCAGCAGCAGAGCGCAACCTCGTGGAATGCCTCACGTGGGTCCTGTCGGTCTCATGGAATCTAGGAAGCAGGCACGAGAAGAGCAAAGAATCGCAACTCCAACACCCTGTCCAGGGTTGAGCCACTTTCTCTCAGTAATGCCAAGGTCTAGGGCCCAAACCTTTAATATGAGGACTGGGGTGGGGGGTGAGGGATCAGATACAAACTCTATAACTGATGAATAAAAAGGAAGTAATCTATTATTTAAAATTTCACTCAATAAAACATCCTTAATGAGATGGAATATCACATAACCTTTGAGAAACCAGTGAAAAAGACAGGAGGGAAAGAAAGAAACAATAAAAGGAAGAACAGAGCAATGACCACAAAAAAACTAGAAACTTCATTCATATTCATATAAAAACAGCATCAAGCAATAGAAAAAAAAGGGATTTTTTTTTAAAGTCCACTTCTGATTGGCAAACAACCGAGGAGACAGAGTTCTGATCTGTGTTGATGTATCTCGGCAGACCAGCAGTGGCTTTATGGTGGGTAGTGGGTGATCTCAGCGAGCCTGCTTCCTTTAATTTTCCTGAAGCTCAGGCTGGCTTCTTACCATGAGGCTGAGGCCAGACTGGTGCAGCTTGCAGCCCATCAGCAAATCTTCTGCGGGCTTGAATTCACCTGGCAGCCACTGTACCCAGCCAGCAGTGGTTCTGAGTTCTGAGCTCAGTTGACCCCTTCCTAAGACAGCACCTGGCAGTCCCCTTCTCCTAAAAGACATCCAGTCCTGCAGCACTCGTGACCAACTAGTGCGTCCTCCATGTCTTCTTACTCCCACTGCTGTGACTATCTGTGGAGGCCGCGGGGTGCCTACACTCTCCTGGCTTTGCACCTTTGAACTGCTCCTCCCACACAGTGAGTCCCCACTGAGGGAAAAGGCTCTGGCCACTGCCTCCTTCTCCTTTGTTGAAGTTTCTCTTTTTGCTTCCCCAGTGAGCTTCAGTTCCCACTTTAGATTTTTCTTTATGTGGAACCAGGGATTGAACTCAGGCCCTTGTGCTTGCCAGGGAAGCACTTATTCGATTGAACCATCTCCCAGACCCATATTTTATTTTATTTTAAAGAGTAAAAACAAATAGCAGAAACAAAGGCAAAGGCAGCAACACAGCACATGATACAGAGTTTCAAAGCAAGAATAAAAACTTAACAATGGTTGTTATATTACACTTCATTATAAAATCTGTTGTATGCAAAATTTTGAACAGGACTATTGTTTGCTATAAAAATTTTCCCCAAATACCAAGATATTAAATATCAATACCTCTCTTATTTGGATAATTTCTAAATATCTAACCTAAATAACTTGATATTTTGAAAAGCGCATTTTGAAAGGTAGCTTTTATTCTCAATGAAAAGGACATAATGCCAACTTCTTCCACATGCAAAACCCCAGAAATAATAATATAAAAGATGTTTTAAAGCACTATATAACAGATAGACTCTTTCTTTAAAAAGGACAAATTTTTAGAGGACTGGAAATTTTGGGGAAATCATAGTCCAAGACTACCACAAAAAGCACACCAATGTGAAGGGAGATTTGTACCTAAATATGCACAAGAGAGCAAAAAAAGACTGAGAGTAATAATGGACAACTTGGAGATCAAATGCACTAACACCTCTATAGACCAGTAAGCTGCAACATGGTTGTCTTCAGATATTAGAAAAGTTTGGAACAGTTGTCATTCAGCTCACAAATTATCTACAGAGACACTTCATTACGCAACATGTCCCCAGCAGTCTATCTTTTGTGTTAAAACAAGTAACAACAAATGAAACCTACAACAATTTTTTCATGATTCCACAGGACTCTTTGCCATTCTATGGCTTGGAGCTGCACAGCATTTCAGTCTCAAACATGGGACTCCATACTCCTGTTTTCACTTACGAGGACACCATGGGCCATACATTTGTTTAAGAGGTCTCCTTTGTCTTCTGCAATGGCCCTAGTCCTAGGCAAGGTCACATGTCAGTTTAGGACTGAAATATATCTTTCAAGAGGATGCAAATCAATGCATCATCTGTATAAGAGTTGTGGAATAGAAAAGCCTGTATTATGA
Organism: Ctenomys sociabilis; assembly: GCA_004027165.1. Lineage (NCBI taxonomy): Eukaryota > Metazoa > Chordata > Mammalia > Rodentia > Ctenomyidae > Ctenomys > Ctenomys sociabilis. The sequence goes on along the minus strand of PVKA01003683.1, from coordinate 32,627 downwards.
AGATGCACTTCTGTCTGAATTGGTTTATAGATCTAAAGCAATTTCAATCAAAATTCCAATTTAAAGGAATTGGAATTTACAAAACAAGAGTGAAAAAGGAATAAAGTTAAGTCTTCTCTTTTGCCTAAAATTTCTTGGCCTGGGATAAAGATTTAGTAAATGAAAGTGGTATAAGGATGCACAAGTAAGTGAAATAATTTTTGACTAAGACACAAAAACAATTCAAAGAGCAAAGGAATGTTTTCAGCAATTAATGTTGAGGCTACCTAATATTTATTTATATAGGAAAAATTATAAGCCTCTTTACACCATTAACTTCACAAAACATTAACACAAATGCATCATAAACAAACATGTAGGCTATAATTGTAAAGGAAGACATCTTCAAGACCTCCATGATCAGAGATGATTTTTGTAGAAAAGACATGGGGCCGCAGGTATAGCTCAGCTGCATGGCACATGCTGGGGTAGTGCAAGTTCCTGAGTTAGACTTCAGGTTCCAAAAATGAAAAGAAGGAAGGAAGGAAAGAAGGAAGGAAGGTACTGTTATTTTCTGTGAAAAGATCTTTGACTTCTTTGCTTAAGTGAATTCCAAGGTATTCCATTTTCCATGGTGCTACCATAAAGGGCGTTGTCTATAGTTTCCCTCTCACATGAGGAATGGTTGAAAATGAGGTGGTATTTTTATACAATGGAGTATTACTCGGCTGTAAAGAATGATAAACTTGAAACATTTATATTTAAGTGGATGCCACTTGAACATATACTCATAAGTGAAATAAACCAGACTCCTATGTGTAAATATTGTATAGTCTCCCTAGTATAAGAAATCAGAAGAATAAATACAAATAGAAATGTATAAAAACAACTAAAAGGAATTCAGACAGACAGGGTAAACTGAACTGCATATGTTGCAGCTTCTCTTCTGGATGGTTAACAACCTAAGTTTGCAGATCAAAAATTGAGAAATGGAAGGGCTGCAAGATCAGCCCATATTTTGGCCCTAGCCTTTCAAGGTCAGTGAAGACTAAGGACATAGGAGAACCTGTACTATAACATCATGTAACTCAGTTGAACCCCGAATTTTCTGATCAAGGAGATTATGGAGCAACAGAGGAATACAATTGATGATGTACAGCATGCCTAAGGAGAGTCACATGGAGAGAAAACTTTCTCTCAGACTTTCATAGAGAGAAAACTGGTCAAGCAATGGCCATGACTCATCCGTATGGTTGCCACTGACAAAGGATCTACAAAGTAAGGTACAGGGTTTCAGGATATATCCTGAGGGATCTTGACTGACCTCATGAGATACAAATATTACATTTTTTGTTATATGGGTCTTGCTTTAGTTTGGTCTTGACCATTCATCAGAAAAGTATAAAAATGAGATATATAAAATAAAGCCATAATAATAAGTTGAGCTGTAAATGGCTCTAGTCAACAACTTCTTCAAACAACCCACTACTATTGTGGACTACTGGAGCGTGTTGGATTGTCTCGCTGAATTCAAGTGCCTATAATAGTTGAGTGACAATAGAGTGCCCATCTCTGACCAGACTAAACAAAAAGGGGGGATGCAAAGGAAGGACCATCCTATGTTTGTGTATACAGTACAGTTAGGATACATATACAGTACTTTTGCATAATTCTGTGAGAAGAAAGATTTGCACTAGTAGTGTTAGGACAGGTTATCCTGTCTGCTTCTTATACCATGGATAATCACTAGGAAGATAGCAATGTAAAAAGTATTAATTATTGAATCTGTACTATAATTCAGCTCTTAAAAGAAATGATAGGCATATAGCTACATTCTCTTAATTCAGTGAATGGAGGCATCTGCTCTAATAGTGTTTGTAGATAGAATATCATGCCTGCACTTTGTACAACAAATAACCGCTACAAAAGCAATATGCAATGTATTAATCATTGTTCTACTAACTTGATTTGAAACTGTCTCATTGCTGTTTGTTCTTCAATAAAATTATGGAAAATGAAAAAAATATTCAATGTTAATGTATCAATATTAAGTACTTAACAGATAGACGGAATCTTGCTCAAATACTGATTTTAAAATCTAAATAGAGAGTTTTTTGAATCGCGGGTGGGTGTAGTTACTTTCAAATTCTTGTATGCTCTTAATATATTCCGTTGTTCCCACTCTGACTGTTCCAGGGTCCCCTAATTGTAAGAATGATGGAAAGTTGTCTGTAAGGCAGAGTGGCAGGAGACCTGGGTTAGTTCCCCGGGCTCCCCATTATCTCTCTCTCTACTTGAGTCTGGGTTGTACTGAAAGGGAAACTAAAATTATAAATAAAATTTGTAAAGGCTGCTCGCCAATGCCAGATGGACATGTCCATGTCCAGACAAGCCTGATAGCAGAACATTCCTTCCTTTGGGTGAGCTTGTCCAAAAGATGGTCTTGCAATGTAACTTGTAATGTTTCTCTGTGTATCCCCTGTCTTTGCTGCCTTTGTGTAACTGATGGTCTCCATTATAACTTCAGCTATAGCAGGATATTTCTTCCCCTGTATAACCCATGCTTTGTATAATTGATAGTCTTGTGATGTAACATGAAATGTTTAAACTTCCTTAGCAACCCAAGATGTCACCCAGCCCTGCAGTCGTAATTGCTAGGTCTTCCTTTGTACCTCCCCACTTGTTCTATCTATAAAAGACCAAAGACCCAGCCCCCCAGGGGAAAGAAGACTCTTAGGAAGAGATCTCAATCAAGCCCCCTGGTGTAATAAGCTGCTTCCTACACATCCTGAAAATAAGCAAGGAGCGGGGCAGAGTAATGCACACCTGTAATCTCAACATTTGGGAGACTGAGGCGAGGAAGAGTGCCTTGAGTTTGACGTCAGTCTGTACTGCACAGCAAGGCCTGTCCAAGTATATAAATGAATAAACAAATAAGTAAAATCTTCAGAGAAACCCATGAAGGTTAAAAATGAAGAAAATATTTAAAAATAAGAAAACTTTTTACAATGAAGAGAAACAAAGGGTGTATTTTAAAATTCCAAGTGATTTGGAAATATACATTGCAAATTATATGTATTTATATCATTAATTGCTAGTGGCATGAGAATTAAACTGACATTGGGATGGCTCTATACATCAACTAATAGCTACATTTAAAAAGACTAACAACACTATGGGTATGAACCATCTGGAATTTACATACACTACTGGTATGGAGCAGAGCGTGAAACTGCTTTTATATAAAACTCACTTTCTTAAGCAGTGAAACATACATCTATCTTGTGATCTAGCCTCTAACTCCCAATTGTTTATTCAAGAAAGATGAAACCTATGTCTGCAGGAAATCTTCTACATAAATTTATGTACTTATTTAAGAGTAGCATTCTTTGTAACTGTCAAAACCTGAAAGTATCCCAGGTATCAATCAATAGAACATTGGATAGAAAAACTATAGAATGTTTATATTGCAGAAAACTGCTTAGGAACAAAGTGGAATGGACTCTGGAATATTCCAGATTATGGTTAAATATTAAAAAACAGAATGCTGAGTAAAAGAATCCAGAAGTGTGTGTGTGTGTGTGTGTGTGTGTGTGTGTGTGTGTGTGATCTTATTTATATGAACTCTTAAAACAGATAACATAGAATAACCAGTGGTGATAGGCAAGAGAATAGTAGTTGCTTCGGAACTGAGCATGGACAGAGAGAAAACAACATGCCTTTTTTGGAGTACAGGAGTTTTCTATAGACTGTGGACTTCATTTCTATGTGTTTACCTAATGTGACCCAACTATTTACCTAAACTGTGTATACTTCAATGTAGGTAGATTCTATCTTAGTTTTTAAAAAGAAGGGCTGAAAAATCAACACTGAGAAAGTATCGTACTAAAGATCACTGTGACCTTAGAATAGTTTCTGGAACACATTAGTGAGGCATTGTTTTTTAGCATGCTTTCAGTGAAAGTTGAGTATACAAAGGGGTCTGAGACAATAGAAAGGAAATTGCCGTATAAAGTGAAATAAATTCCAAGAGATTATGAGAAAAAGAGCTTTTCCTTTTCCAATTGTTTGTGTGCCTGAATGTGAGTGGGGGGTAATACTGGGGGTTGAATCTTGGACCTCACACATACTAGACAAGTACTCTACCATTGAGCTATACTCCGAACACTCCAATTGGTTTTTCTTTCTTGTCTCCACCAATTTCTCTCTCTCTCTCTCTCTCCTATGGCCACTCCGAGTCAGCAGTGCCCACCACTGCACATTTACCGTAGTGGGGCTATACTGGGATCGGGGCAGGATTGGTGTTTCATTAGGAACAGTGCGGTGAAGAGTGGCATTGTTTACTCTGATTTGGGAAGAGAAGCGATCTATAGGTTGGGAAGGTATGGAGAAAATTATACTATAGGTAATTGTATAAGATTTGTGCTTTTCTCTTCTCTCTTTCTCAACTTATTTTCCACATGATCCTGTTATTTTCCCCAACCCACCTCATGTTTTCTAGATAATATACATCAAGAGTTGTGAGAAGACAAAGAAAGAAAAGAAAAATAAGGAGGTAGAGTAATCCCAAAGCAGGAGCTTTATGGTAATATTAGTGTGCTCAATATTAGCCATGAGTCTATTTTCAGGGCAGGTCTAGCAGTGCTCAGTGTGTTTGTAGCAGGATTAACCAAGAGGAAGAAGAGTAGTAAGGATGGAAAAAACTGAAGAGTTTCTTCTACGCTGTACTCTCACACTTCCCTAAAAACATTTCTGGGGCTAGATGTTTGAGAGTGTCCCTTCCCCCAACACATACATCAACAAATTCTGCAGCAATCACTAATTGGGTGTCATGACACTAGCTACTTAGAATAGCATCAGATCCCATAGATTTGGTCCCTCCAAACTGTCCCCACTTCAGATGCTAATCACAGATCCTGTATCATGACCTCTGCTTCTGACTGTGTTGTAAATGAAGGTTCCTACAGCACTTTCTTAGATTTTAATTTGCTAGAATAGCTCACACGACTCATGGGCACTTTGCTTATATTTAAAACATTATTAACAAGAGATATTACATAATAAAAAATAGATGGCTAGCTAGATGAAGAAGTTCACTGGGCAAGGTTCGGGAGGTCCTGATTATAGGAGTTTTTGTCTTTTTTAAAGCTGGAGTCTGCAACCCTCCTTCACATAGGTGTGTTCACTACTCTACAATCTTTCTGAATCCTGTAGTTCACGGGTTTCTACACAATTCTCATCAGATTAGTATGTCTTTTATTAAGCCCCTTGCTAGTCCTCCTCTGGAGAATAGAGTGTGGTGTTGAAAGTTTCAAGTTCAGTTGGGTCTGCACATGCCTGTAATCCCAGCGCTGAGGTAGGAGGGTCACTGCAGGACCAATGCCCTGTAGTAAGCTGAACACAGCAAGACCCTGTTTCAAAAAAAAGTTCCAAGTTCATTATCATGATTTAGTCTTTCTGGTGTGCAGCCCCACTCATGAGCTCACTAAAGATTACTTCCTTAGAGCAAAAGGTGCTCCTGTCACCCAGAAACTTCCAATGAATTTAGGAGCTGTGTGTTGGGCAACAGGATCAAAGAGCAAACAGAAGCTGCTGGCATCCCTATAGCCCAGGAATAAATGAAGCTGCTGGCATTCCTATAGCTCAGGAAAGCACAAAGATTTTAGGAGCTCCATGCCAGGAATTTGGAACAGAGAACAATATGTATATTCCTACTTACCTTGCAAAGAACAATGAAGGAAGAAGCAGCAAGTAGAGATGAAGCATCACGAAAAGCTCTGGAATACCTCTGAGAATGTGAACCTTTAGCAGGGTTGCATCCTACCAACATGTGTGCATATATGTAATGTATTACATGCGATACTCAAATAGGAGTATCCTGTTCCAGGCAGCTTGAAATAAATATTTTTACTTTCACTGTTCCCTTTTCATCAAAATGGAAGAGGAATATTTTTAAAATTAGTCTATTTCAGTTTCAATATTGAGCCAATATCAGTGACTCAAGTTTTATGTTCAATAGAATTGTAGCTAAAATCACTCACAAATAATTTTTTTTAATTTAATGAAAACACGGTTTCCAAGTGCTTTAACATTTAGGCAAGTCTTTCATTATTATAAACTCTTCTGTTTTCTCCCTTCCTTTTTTGTTCTCTGTCTCTGTCTGTCTGTGTTTCTCTCTACCTGTAAACAACGTATTATATATGTTTACAGTTGACAGTGGATGGAAGAATGAATACTTCAATCAATAGGAAAAGTCTTAGACTTTTCTTCTAATAATGTTTGTTTTTAATTTTGTTGTGGTTGTAATCCAAAATATCTCTGAAAAACTTACTGCATTGAGGTTCTTGGTTACTGATGGGCTTTTGGAAAGTGGATCGGGAAGATTTTCACTTCAGTTAATCTAATGAGATCATGATTCTATGGCACTGTTGGGAGGTGATTGAAATAAGGTGGAGCGTAGTTGAAGGAAGTGACTCATGGAGAAGTGACCTTGCAGATTGTATTGGTGCCAGGTCCTTTCTTCTTTGAAATTTCCCCTTCCCTCTATCTCTTAGCTTTCACGAGGTGAGCTTCTGCTATGATGCTTTTGCTCTTTAGGAACGAAAATGAAATTTTCCTCAAACTGTGTAGATATCTATATTTCATAATCAGCACTTGTCCTGCCACAAATTTGGGTTTATGCATCCTTCCTACTAGCCAAAACAGAGCTGCAAGATGGTAAGACCTTTTGGAAAGTTAATTTTAAGATTCCTCAAAAATCAATGTAAGATCAGCAAATCAGAAGAACCTTAAATAAAAGATGGACACACTCACACCTACATTATAAAACCATCTTTGCCAAGCTGCTGATAAGCAGAAGCATTGCATATAAAAATATCAAAGTAAATATTAAAGCTTTCAAGGAAACCATGGAAGTCACAGAAAAGTGAGATGTTAAAGAACAGAAGGGAAAAAAGTGAACCCAGAATTCTGTACTACACAAATTAAACACCTTTAAAAATAAATTTATATGAGGATTCTTAGAGATAAGGGCTTAGAAAATTTATCCTCGACATTTCCAAATATTAAAAATATTGATAGTTAAAGTAAAATAACATTTCTGGCAGATTGAATATAATAATGGGTGGAAATTTGATCTATAGACAGATATAAAGATAACTGATGTTGATATATGAATTAAAAATAATATTTCTTATATTTAATCTCAAAGCTATTGTTAAAACAAGTAATGTTATGGTACTGATAATAGTTACAAAATTAAACTTCATGATGATAATGCAAAGTGAGGTTGAAAAATAGGAGTCTACCCATTCAAGCCAGCTATCCCCCAACTGGGATTTTCCTGGAGGAACTGAAAGCATCATATCATAGTGATATATGTGTACCTATGTTTATAGCAACATAATTTGTGATAGTCAAATCTTGGAAACAACCAAAATGCCTGTCACATGAGGAATGGTTGAAAAAGACGTGATATTCCTATACAATGGAGTATTATTCAGCTATAAAAAATGATAAACTTGAAGCATTTATATTTGTTGTTTTTTTTTAATTTTTATTTTATTGAAGTACAAATATCAATGAGACAGTTTTAAGATAACTTGACAAGATGGATTTGATAAATTAATACATTGCAAACTATTTTCATAATGTTTTGGTATCATAGAAGGTGCATACATAATATTGTACTTACAGACATTATTATAGCATATGTCTCTTATCAGTAAATTAAGAGAGTGTAGCTGTTTGCGTATCTTATTTTTTATACCTGAATTACATCAAAGATTCAATAATTAATACTTTCTACCTTATTATTTTCCTAGTGGTTGTCCATAGTACTAGAAGCCGACATAATATCCTGTCCAACCACCATTAGTGCAAATCTTGCTCCTCATAGAATTATTCAAGCCAGCTATCCCCCTACTGGGAATTTTCCCAAAGGAACTGAAAACATTGTATCATAGTGATATATATGTACCTATGTTTATAGCAGCACAATTTGTGATAGCAAAATCTTGGAAATAACCAAGATGTCCATTACATGAAGCATTTATATTGAAGTGGATGCCACTTGGTCATATACTCGTAAGTGAAATAACCAGACTCCTATGTGTAAATATTGTATAGTCTCCCTAGTATAAGAAATCAAAAGAAGAAATACAAATAGAAAGGTAAAACTACAACTAAAAGAATTTAGTCAGATAGTTAGGGTAAACAGTACTGCATATGTTGAAGGGTAATAATCAGCTTCTCTTCCAGATGGTTAACAACCTAAGTTTGCAGATCAAAAATGGGAGAAATAGAAGGGCTGCAAGGTCAGCCAATATTTTGGCTCTAGCCTTTCAAGGTCAGTGAAGATTCGGGACATAGGAGAACCTGTACTGTAACATCATGGAACTCAGTTGTGTCCCAAATTTTCTGATCAAGGAGAATATGAAACCACAGAGGAATGTGATCAATGATCCATAGTGTGCTTAAGGAGAGTCACATGGAGAGAAAACTTTCTCTCAGGCTTTCACAGAGGGCAAACTGGTCAAGCAATGGCCGTGACTCATCCACATGTTCTACAGAGTGAGGTACGGGGTTACAGGATAAAACCTGAGGGATCTTGACTGACCTCATTAGATACAAAAGTTATATTTTTTTGTTATATAGGTCTTGCTTCGGTCTTAATTATCCAGGAGAAAAGTATAAAAATGAGGTATATGCAATAAGGCCATAATAGTCGGCTGAGCTGTGGATGGCTCTAGTTAATAACTTCTTCAGATAACCCACTATTACTGTGGACTGCTGGGCTGTGTTGGAATGTTTTGCTGAATTCAAGCACCTATAATAACTGAATGACAATGGAACACCCGTCTTTGATAGGATTAAACAAAAGGGGGAGGGGAATGAAGGGGAAAAACCATTTTGGGTTTGTAAAAACAGTGCAGTTAGGATAGATATGCAGTACTTTGGCATAATTCTATGAGAAGAAATATATGCACTAATGGTGTTTGGACAGGATATCCTGTCTGCTTCTTGTGTTATGGATAACCACTGGGAAGATAACAGTGAAAAAAGTATTAGTTATTGAAACTGTACTATAATTCAGCTTTGGGAAAAAAAGATAGGTATGCAGCTACATTCTCTTAATTCACTGATCAGAGGCATCTGCTCTAATAGTATTTGTGCATAGAGTATCATGTATGCACCTTGTGCAACGAAGGCCAATATGAAAACAATGTGCAATGTATAAATTGTTGAACCTGTCCTACTGATTTGATTTGGAACTGCCTCATTGCTATTTGTTCTTCAATAAAAAAAAAAAGAAAAATAGGAGTCTACTGTTCTGAGATTTTATAACATGTAGTGTCACAACAGTATCTGAAGCCAAACTCTGATACATTAAACATGTAAATTAAGAAGGACATCATTTACACTAATGAAATAAAGGTAGTACATTTTGAAGATACAAATAGAAAAATTTAAAAGTACAGCCAACCCCAAAAAGTCAGGAAAACAAAACTAATCAAATTGAATGTATAAAATAACTAGCAAGGCAGTAAGGTTGAATGCTACTATTACAGTAATTACACTAAATGTAAATGGCTTAAACACTCTAATGAAAATACAGAGATGATCTAGTTCAATGATGGTGAACCTTTTAGAGAGTTTGCCCAAACTATAGCTCAAAACCTACTTATTTATTACAAAGAACCAACATTGCAATTCAACCTGAATACTGAGGTATAACTCATACATTAACATCTATTAACTTAAGAGAAAAACAAATAACACCACCATATGTTCACCACCACTGATCTAGCGAAGTTCCAACAAAGTGAAAGTTGAAAGCTTGTATATTGCTGTTTGGACTATAAAACAACAACTGTTCAAGAAAATAACTTGGCAGTTTATTATAAGTTTTGTCACAATATAGGATTCCTGATTGTCCCGGTAATCATACTTTTTCATACTTACTCGAAAAACATGAAATTCCTTTTTTTAATGCACTTGGCACAGGGTCTCACTTGGACTCTCAGTGATCCTCCTGTTTCAGCCTCTTCAGCGCTGGGATTACAGGAGTGCACCACCATGCCTAGTCTTAAAATTTCATATTCACATTTAAAACCTGTAGATGAAATGTGCAAATCTTCAAAAACTTCTTCAATGAGTCCATAAATAATAGTACATCCATACAGTAGACTACTCAGTAGAAAGAAGCAAGTCAGTCACTAAATTTTCTACAACGTGGATAATTCTTAAAGGCATTATTCTGAGTAAAATATTCATTCCCAAAAAAATACATACTGCATCATTCAACAAACATGGTAGTCTCCACAAACCAAAACCGAATGGCAAGGAACAGCTTGGTAGTTGCCAGGCCTAGCACAAGAGACTAGGTGATGGAACCACTGTTTATCCTGAAGATGGTAGACCTCTAAAATAGTCAATTTTCCTTGTACTTACTTTTCAAAATTAAAACAACAAAAATAATAAAATGATTAACAGTAAAATATGTAAACCTTTACAACTAGAAAAGGAAGTGAAGATACCTTTCCCCAGGCATCTTGGAAATTTGCTTTGTAGGAAAAGATCACAGATCTGCATACTGTACCTTTTCTCATAGCAAGCCTCAGAATGTGCCCCGATATGTAATGCTGGCTTCAGTTGGATCATTATGTTAGTAACTAAGAGTGGAAGGCTCAGAAATGAGCACCATTTCTTATGCAATCCTAATACAGAGATGAAGCATAAACTTTAGTCAGAAAAGGAACTGAACTGAAACATCACATTTTATTTACACTGTAGATGACCTTCTTGTGCAGATTGTTTTGTTTACAGACATGTTTTCCTTTCTTAATATGGTGCTACAGGTCATACTGTAATGTTTTTGCATACTAACATGTTTTTCTTTGTGATCCCTGTGTTTCTGCACACCTGTGTGTTGTCTATGCTATGCATGGATGCTCTGAATAACTAGACAAATTTATTGCTCTGCACCTGTAACTGGTTTGGCACATTTTTTTTAAATAGTTATTTCTTTATTCAGCACAAGGTCTGTCCACAGGTTGGACTTCTAGTGATCCTCTTGTCTCAGCCTCCCCAGTGCTGGGGTTACAGGCATGCACCACCACACCTGGTTTCGGTGGCTAGCTCAGCTCAGGACTGGCATGGCTTGCAGTACTGAGTATTAAGCTCAGGTCCTTGCACTTGCCAGGCAGATGCTTAGATCACCAAACTATCTCCTTGGCCTGGTTAGGCACATTTTAAAGGTGTCTGCAGCTAAAGTGTTAGAGCTGACACCGACAGTCTCCTGATTTAGGGAGCCCCTATTCCTCACTATTCACCACTTTCCAAATAGCTAACTCCACTATACACCAACTTCAGAACTCAACAGCGTATCATGTATTTGAGGGTATGAGATAGAGGAACAAGAGTAGGTTCTTGGGCACCCATATTTCTATGGGAGTAATGTTCTTTAAAGACTTAAGGACGTTGGGGTAAGTTTGAAGAAGCACAAGAGAAACACGCTCTCTTCCCCTAGGAGGGACCTATTGGGAAAGACTTATAGGCTGTCCAGCTTTGCTTTACATTCTATGTCTTAGTTTCTCTTAGTGAACATGAATGGTTCATTAAAGTCCGAGACTCCACTCTATTGGCCAGCTTTCCATTGCTGGAACAAAATATTGGATGCCCACAATTTCAAGAAGGAGCTGTTTATTTTGGCTCACTGTCTTAGAGGTTCCAGTCCATGGACTGTTCCCAACAGCTAAGGCAGAAACATCATGGTCGGAGAGTCAGACAGAGAAAAGCTGCTTCCTCATGGCAGCCAGGAAGCAGAAAGCAGAGAGACAGACAAAAAGGCCCAGGACCAGGTGTAATCCCTCAGATCATCCCATCCCACAGCATAATCCCTCCAGCTTGGCCCCCATCATAATAACCATTCAGCTAAGTACTCACCAACACTGATGAGGCCGGTACCCTCACAACCCACCTCTGCACACGTCTCTTAATCCCATTAAATTGTCACGACTGACCATTACAGGGTCCTGCATCAGGTCTGTGGAAAGAAGAAATGATGACAGTGGCGTTGGCAGTGAGAGCATGAGAAGACGGTACCAAACCCACTCTCGGGATGACTCCAGGTACCAGAAGCAGCCGTCCCTGAGTGGAGACAGAGCTTGGGAGGCAGGGGCTCCCCAGCATGGTTGGACCCACAGCTGCCTGCTCAGTGTCTGTGCCCAGCAGCTCACTTCAGACATAAGTTCCATTTCCTAAAAGTACAGAGAAACATTTCTTGTGGGACTTTCTACAGCCTTCCACTGTTTTACTTTATTTACTTGTTTTTTTATTACCATGGTGGGAATTGAAACCTTGTGCATGTAGGCAAAGGCTTTGTCACTAAGTTACACTCCAATGCCAAGCTAGGGGCATATACTACATATGTAGTTTCCTAGGCTCTACCTCCAACATGTCCAAACATCTGATTATAAAACTTAGAAAATTGAATTTTATTTGTTTATTTATTTGTAATTTTAGGGCAGGGTCTACAGGTGCTCACTACACAAATCAGACTCGTAGTGATCCTCCTGTTTTCAGCCTTCCAAATGCTGGGATTACAGGTGTGCACCCACTCTCAATCTCCATCTCAGCACAGCCCAGCGTCGGGGCCAGCACAACATGTCGGGGATCGAATCCTGGCCGTGTGCTCTGACAGAGCAGGCACCTTAGTCGGTTGACCTATCTGTCTGGCCCTAAGAATTAAATTTTAAAACAGAGTGCAGTTCAAGGTTTTCATTTTTAGAGTGACTTTCAGAGTCCATGGGCAGACTGACCATTGAGGCCTTCTTTCTCCTTCTCAATTTTGATCTTTCTTTCTCCCCTACTCTCCTTTCTGTCTATCTCTTTTTCTGACCCTCTTCATTATTATCATTACTATCATTATCTTTATTAGAGAAATAAGAGAATGTGGAATTTTCTACAGCAGGCTAATTTAGTTGTGAGTCAAAGGTTTTGAAAGAACTATGACATGTGGTATTGCCCAGGGCCTTCCCTTTATCCTAATTAGATAAAAAAAAAATACAGGATTATGTGACCCCCAAAGAGAACACCGTCTCTATAATTAGGAATGCTGCCTCCAGTAAACTGCCACGATGGAAGAATTGTTTAAATGCAGCCAAGAAGCAAGTTTCTCCCCTAGTGAGGAAGGTTCACATTAGTCAATGTATCTGTCAGTGAGATGAATGCTAATTTTGCCTCAAATGTGTGTATAGGGACGGCTTCCCGTTCATCCTGACTCAGAGACTGTCAGCACTGCCTTCTCCTGGCGGAGCACCCTGCCACGAGCCTTGCTTTTCCTAAGCAGGCGGGCAGAGGGCAGTGGAGCAGCCAACACAGAAAACTACTTTCTGTGCAGGGCTAAAGACCCTTGGGATTTATTTTATTTTTTATTTTCCATAATTTTGTGAAGAACAAACAGCAATGAGACAGTTTCAAATCATATTAGCTAAACAGATTCAATAATTAATACATTGCACATTGTTTTCATAGTGGCTTTTTGCTATACAAGGTGCATTCATGATACTCTGTCTGCAAATACTTTTAGAGCAGATGCCTCTAATCAATGAATTAAGAGAATGTAGCTGTATACTTATCTGTTTTTAAGGCTGAATTATAGTACAACTTCAATAATTAATACTTTTTACAATGTTATCTTCCTAGTGGTTATCCATAGTACAAGAAGCAGACAGGATATGCTGTCTAAACACTATTAGTACAAGTCATTCTTCTCACAGAATTATGACAAAGTACTGCATATTTATCCTAACTGTTCTGTTTATACAAACACAGAATGGTTCTTCCTTTGTATCCCCTTTTTTTCTGTTTAGTCCTGTCAAAGATGGGTAATCTATTATCATTTAATTATTATAAGTGCTTGAATTCAGAGAAACAATCCAGCACAGTCCAGCAGTCCACAATAATAGTGGGTTATCAGAAGAATTTGTTGACTAGAGCCATTTACAGATAAGCTTATTATTATGGCCTTATTTTATATTCCTCGTTTTTATACTTTTCTACCGGATGGTTAAGACCGAGCTAAAGCAAGACCTATATATCACAAAATGTAACTTTTGTATAAGATGAGGTTAGTCAAGTCCTCTCAGGGTTTATCCTGTAACCCTGTACTTCACTCTGTAGATCCTTTGTCAGTGTCAGCCATGTGGATGAGTTACAGCCATTGCCTGACCAGTTTGCCTGGGGATTTTAGTTCATCCCGACCACTTCACATCCACAAAGTAGGAACTGGGGCTCTGCACCAGGTGACTCTCCTTGTGCTTCCTCTTGTCCCTTAGAGAGGGATGAAGGAGACTTTTTCTGAGAGGCATGTTCTCATGGTGAGATCATCAATACCAGAAAGTTCATTTTATTTTTATGTCTACTCCCCAATATTTTGGATTGGGTAGCATTGATAATGCAACTGATTTGATATTATAAAATTCTCTTCTCCTTAGAGCAACTCAGATTATAAACTTCAACAATATTCTGGGCAGATTTAATTTTACGTTTTACCTTTATTGGTTAAAAAGTAATATGGTCCTGACAGGAAAAAGTATGACAATAGAAAGTTGTATTAGTTGAATTCAGAGAGGGAGAAGTATTATTCTTCTAAAGGTACAGTTTTCCCGAGTTTATTTATAACAATAAGCACTCATCCACTGTGCTCAGTTGTCTTACAGATCTACAAAGGAAGCTTTTCAATATCATTGTAGATAATTTTATAAAAATAATATTTATATATTTAAAATCTGTTGTGTTAGACATTATTTTGGAGACATATTTTACTTTAAGTATATGCTTCTACCTTATCACTTGAGTTATGGACTTGCTTTTGTAGACTCCATAAAATATTCAACAAGTGAATTTTAAAGCCAATTTTTTGAAAGCTCTGTATGTTGAGCCCCAAATACTGTAAATAACTTGTCTTTAGCACAACATCCTAATAGTTTAGTTATCCTCATTTTACCCATACAAATATCAAAGTTCACAGAAGTTGACGACATGCCCAAACCCATGTGAGTGTTAACTTTTCAGCAGCTGGATCTCAACGCAGTTGTTTGCCCTATATTCTTCCGTGCTCTCAGGGCACCAGTGACTGTAACCACAGATAGCATGGACATAAACAAGCCTGCTCCACTGCAGATTTTTGCAAGTGCATCATTTTACAAAATTAGAACTGGAGTTTTCAGCCCTATCCCAAAAGATATTACATCCTTGATTGTAGAAAGGAGTAGTATTATTATCCGAAGTGTATTTGTACATTTGGTAATTATTGATAGTGATGATGAGGGAGAAATATTACTTATGCTATCTACTACTAAATCTTTTCAAATTAAAACTTAGCTGCTTATTAAAAAAAACAAAGTCAAATATGTTAAATAATTTCAAATCTTCATAGCACTCTACTCCTGTTATTCAATAAATAGTGGAAATACTGCTTAATGTGATTTATGAACACTACTCCCAAGAAAAATTAAAGAATAGAATGAGCTCTACTGTAGATTTCTTTGAGGTCTTTTTACAAATATCTAATAACTTTTATAATATTTTGGGTAAAATATTACTAAATATTTTTATAAATTAGGTTCTATTTAAAAATTATGATTGAGAGCAGAGCTAATGTGGAAAAGTCTTGTCAATTATCTTAACTCTGCTTTCTTTACCTTTTAAGATTGTTCTATTAGCAATTATTATAGTGCTTTCCTAGCCTCCCAAAAAAAGTACTGTAGTTTTATTTTGACAAAAGCCATACGTTTTAAAATTGTGGAACTATTTTCAAGAAAAGACACATGCAATGTGCTTTTACTGGGGGTTCCATCCTCTATTAAGAACCTTGGTGAGTGATCTGTCAGTATTTATGGGGAACACCCTTACCTCTGATGCTGTGGAGCTGTGGAGATCTTATTCTTACTCATCATCTTCTGGCTAGTCCCTTACTGTGTGAGGCTAAATCAGGGAAGCACTTATTCTACTGAGCCATCTCCCTGGCTCTGAATATGCACCGTAAGGCTTCAGAGTAGCTATTCATTCCCTAAAGTCACCTGTATTTCGAAGAAGTCTTTGACAACTTCATTTACAAATTTCCACACATAGTTATATTTCTACTTTCCGATAAGGTAGTAAGATTAGATATATTGGAGCTACATAGTAAGTGTGTGATAGAATTGGGAATTGTTTTAAACCCAAATTTAACTACAAAGCCTCTATATGGTTAAAAGGACCCAATTTTATTTCATTCCACAAGGTTAAGTTTAAATCATGATGTAACTCTTGTCCATTTGGGTTTTATTTTTGTTAGTTTTTAAATAGTGTGTATACCTGTTTTACAGAAAAAATGCAGATGATTAATGCTGCTTAACAGAAGGGATTTGAGGTAAGATTAAATTTTGAGATAAAGTTACTTGGGAGGGCTGGGATTTTTGTGCTAGATTCTGAAGTGTGGGATATCTAAAAGCAGTTATTTATCTACATGTGAAGAATCAATCTTTCCAATACAAAACACAATATCCATGGAGCTATGAAGTACAGGAAAGATAGAGAATATGGAGAAAGTTCAAACTATGTTGGCACGCACCTTCAAAATAATTCTTAAAGATTATGTAGGGATTTAAATCTTAACATATCCATACTTGATGGAAAATATCTGTTTCATGTTATGTCTAAGATGTTTGATATTCAGATAGAGAGTGAAGTTAAGCTGAACTGCGTATGTTATAGGGTAATAATATCATTAAGTTTCTCTTCTGGAGGGTTAACAACTTAAGGTTGCAAACCAAAAAATTAGAGAAAAAGAAGGGCTGCAAAAATAGCCAACATTTTTGCCCTAGCCTTTCAACGTCAGTGAGAACTCAGGGCAAAAGAGAACCTGTACTGTAATATCCTGTAACTCAGTGGTGTCCCAAATTTACAGATCAAGGAGATTATGGGGCCATAGAGGAAAGTGACTGAACATATAGAGTGTGCCTAAGGAAAGTGACATGGAGAGAAAACATTCTCTCAGGCTTTCAAAGAGAGCAAATTGGTCAAGCAATGGCCGTGACTCATTCACATCGCTGACACTGACAAAAGATCTACAAACTGCGGTACAGTGTTTTAGGGTAAATACTGAAGGGATTTGATTCACCTTGCAAGATACAAAAGTTACATTTCTTATTATATAGGTCTTGCTTTATTTTGGTCTTATCCATCCACAAGAAGTGTATAAATATGAAGTATAAAAAGTAAAGCCAGGACTGGGGAGATGGCTCGATAGAATAAATGCTTCCCTGCCAAGTGCAAGGGCCTGAGTTCAATCCCTGCTTCCACCAAAAAAAAAAGTAAAGCCATATTAATGTGCTCAGGTATAAAAGGCTCAAGTCAACAACTTCCTACATTGCCAGTCCTCTGGATAACCCATTACTATTATGGACTACTGGACTACATTGTATTATATTGCTGAATTCATGCACCTACAATATTTACATGGCAAGGGAACACCCATCTCTGACAAAACTAAACAAAAAAAAGGAGATACAAATGAAAGACCACTTTGTATCTGTATATACAAAATAGTTCAAATATATATTCTACTTTCTCTTAATTCAATGAGAAGAAAGATTTGTACTAATAGTTTTTGGATGGGATATCCTGCCTGCATCTTGTACTATGAATAATCCCTCCAAAGAAAACAATATGTAATATATTAATTATTGAAACTGCCCTACTAATTGGGTTTGAAACTGTCTCACTGCTGTTTGTTTCTCAATAACAGTAATTTTAAAAAATTGATTCTTAGCAAACCAGGGAGCTCCTGCCCCAAGCAATTTAACAATTCGTTTTAGCTGAAAAAGTCCACTTATCTCAAACAATAAGTGCCAAGGAGTCTATGAATGTCTATTAACTCAATAATGTGTTCTGGTGTTCATTTCTTTCACTATCTGTGTTTAGTCTCATTAGGTCATACAGGAAATCCGTTACTTGTTTATATTGCTGTGCCTTGGGAAAAGACAAAAAGAGACTTTTTTTTCGAAAACAACCTCTCATCATATTATAGCCTCCAAAAATTATCTTGCAAAGGTTTTTTTTAAGTTCTGCCATTACAAAGAATTGTCATTTAGCTAATTTGAACTTAAAAAAAACTAAAGGAACTGAAGCCATATTGGATGCTTTCATTTAATTTTGAAAAATTTGGTAAGACATTTTTATTACATACTTTATTCAGGGAAAAACTACAGAAGAATTGTTGCAGAAGTAAAGAAAGGAAAGCACACAATGTTTTTAAATAATTAAATGCTTATTAAATAATCTTTATATGTGACATTGCCCTCTTCTTCCTATAGTAAATAATCTTCTCTGATTTCCAAGTAATCTTTGGAAAATACTGCTTCCTGTCATGTCCCTTGTGCACTTGTGCTTGGCTCTGGTTATCTTAGACTATCACTCAAATTATTAAACAGCCATATTTCATTGCTTTGAGTGTTTAATCCATTCACATTTCTTTTTTCCCACTTCTTACTTACTTTTATAATCATCCTCTTTTGAAAGTGTCTTATGCCATGTGAAGAAAAGAACCTTGTGTTCTCTTAATGTTTTTAGAGTATTTAGTAGATGTTCTAAGAGTCTCACTACACAGATCAGACTTATAACGATCCTCCTCTTTTCAGTGTTCTTTTGATTTTAAAACTTCAGAGGAAAGACTGTCTGCATATGGTATTGTCTTCCTTCATTAGTTTAAAATCAAAGAAAAATACTTCATATTCTTCACTTAGCAGAAATGAATTAAGGAAAATGTTAACCATCTTTATCATAAGAGACTTTACTATTACCTTGAATCATTGGATTGTACCTTATTTTGTTACAGAAATGCTAGGATATTCTTCCAAGTAAGACATCATAGTAACTATCACAGGCTCAAATCATTTGAAGCAAATAGAGTTTTCAAAGACAAAATCATATTGGAAATCCATCAAAAGTCTAATTTCATAACACATACAGAGGGTAAGTCATGAGGGTTTATGTAATGTAAGTCCTATGAGAACTTAGCCAGTTTTGTTCTCTTCAAGATGGATAATGTGTTAGCAATATAACAGAGGGATTTTGTGCCATGTAAACCAAGAACTCAGAATGCAAACCATTGGACCCACATGATAGGTTTGTTTTATCTGAGCTTGGAAAAAAAAAGAACCTATGAAAACAAACCAATTTGCTTCCAATCCAAGTTATCAACTGAGAGATTCTTCAACAGAATACCACAAACAAATGTTGATGTCTTTTCTGTATGACTAAAAGCTGGCAAATGATTTCTTGTCATTTTAATCCCTTTATAATAAAACTTCAAGAAGCCATCTACTCCAGGAAATAAAAAATATCCCAAAAGAAACATGGCATGGTACGACTCAGTTTTCCTCTTTCTTCTTTGTAAGTACTGACTGTGTTTTCAGGTCTCCTAGCTGCACATTTGACTAGTCTTATAATATTGCCTATTTTGACATATCAATCTGCAGGAGGAACTTGAAGTGCTGACATATTAAGTATTATCCTACTTTTTAAGGGTCTAATGTAATAATGATTTTTAAATACAAAAAAACCCAAAATTTTCTTTGGTAATTTCTTTTCCTGCAGTGCATAGGTTTTAGAAGAGTATAACATGCTGATTTTGAGTTTGTAGAAACACAAGTTCAAATTTGACCCATAGTAAGCAAAAAGCAACAAAATTTGGCATCATCTCCATTTATTCTCTAGGTTTCTGCATCTTCATTTCCCACACAAACTCAACACCATGAATACAACTGGAAACATCTGCTGAGCAAAGATCTCAGACTAGGGTAGAGGGTATAGCCAAATGCTCTCAATACCTCACTATTAGAAAACCAAAACATACCACTGCTGTTGAAATGCAAAGTCAGGAAATGATTTGAGTCTCACATAGATTAGGGGGAAGAGGCCAATAGATCATATGATTCTTTTAGAAATCTGAATTTTTAAAAAAATCTATACCATTCACTTACATTTACCACTATTTGTCTACTTGGGTGGCCCTTCTCTAAAGACAAATTCATGGAGACATAACTTCAAGGGCACATAGGTTGTAGGTCTCAATTGGTGTAAAATGGCTTGAATCCTATGAACTTATGCACAACCACAAAATTTCTGGAATGTGGAAAAGGCTATGTTTAAAAATACTAGATGGTAGAGCAGTCACAGCCTAAAGATGTGTGGAATCATTTTAGAATCTTTCTTGTCTTGCATTTAAAAACTCATTTCCACCCAAAAAAAAGGGAGACAGAGAAAAAACTTAAATTTTTTTTTATTGAAGAACACATAGCAATCAGACAGTTTCAAGATAAATTAACAGGACAGATTCAATAATTAATACATTGTAAATTGTTTCCATAATGGTTTGTTGTCATACAAGGTGCATACATGATATACTTACAGACACTATTAGAGCAGATGTCTCTCTCTAATCAATGAATTAAGAGAATGTAGCTCTATATTTAACTTATTTTTTAAAGCTAAATTATAGCACACATTAAATAATTAATACTTTCTACGTTGTTATCTGCTTAGTGGTTGTCCATAGTACTAGAAACCAATATAATATCCTGTCCAAACACTACTAGTGTAAATCTTGATTCTCATAGAATTATGCAGAAGTATGGTGTATTTATCCTAATTGTACTGTTTACACAAACACATCATGGTTCTTCCTTTGTGTCCCCCTTTTTTGCCTAGACCTGTCAAAGATGGGCACTCCTTTGTCATTAAACCATTATAGGTACCTGAACTAGGACACACAATCAAACACTGTCCAGCATTCCACATTAATAGTGAGTTATCTGAAGTTGTTTACTGTAGCCATTTACAGCTCAACTTATTATTATGGGTCCTCTTTATATACCTCATTTTTATAATTTGCTGCTGGATGGTTAAGACCAAGATAGAGCAAGACCTATATAACAAAAATGTAGCTTTTATATCTGATGAGGTCAGTTAAGTCCCCTCAGGGTTTATCTTGTAATCATGTACCTCAATCTGTAGATCCTTCGTCTGTGTGAGCCATGTGGATGAGTCACAGCCATTGCTTGACCAGTTTGCTCTCTGTGAGAGTCTGAGAGAAAATTTTCTCTCCATGCGACTCTCCCCAGGCAAATTATAGATCATTGATCGCCTTCCTCTGTGGGTCCATAATCTCCTTAATCAGAAAATTTGGGGCAGAACTGAGATCCATGATGTTACAGTACAGGTTCTCCTATGCCCCCAAGTCTTTGCTGACCTTAAGAGGCTAGGGCTAAAATGTTGGCTAACCTTGTGGCCCTTCTCTTTCTCCAATTTTTGATCTGTGAACTTAGGTTGTTAACCATCCAGAAGAAAAGCTGATTAGTACCGTGCAGAATATGCTGCTCAGTTTACCATAACTACCTGACTAAATTATTTTAGTTGTTGTACATTTCTAATTGTGTTTCTTCTTTTGACTTCTTATACTAGGGAAACTATATGATGTCTGCACGTGTGAGTCTGTTTTATTTCACTTATGAGTACATGTTCAAGTGGCATCCACTTCAATATAAATGCTTCAAGTTTATCATTTTTGATAGCTGAGTAATACTCCATTGTATAGAAATATCACGTCTTTTTCAACCATTCCTCATGTGACGGGCATTTTGGTTGTTTCCAAGATCTTGCTATCACACATTGCACTGCTATAAACATAGGTACACATATATCACTATGATACAATGTTTTCAGTTCCTCTGGGAAAATTCTCAGTAGGGGGATAGCAGGCTTGAATGGGATTTCTAGTCCTACTCCTCTGAGGAGTCTCCACACTGATCTTCACAATGGTTTCACAAGTCTATATCCCCACCAGCAGTGGAGAAGTGCTCTCTTTTCCCCACAACCCCTCCAACATTTATTGTTGGTTGATTTCTTTATAATAGCCATTCTTTCTGGAGTGAAATGGAATCTCAGTGTTGTTTTAATTTGCATTTCACAGATTGCTAACGTTGTGGAGCATTTTTTCATATATTTATTCGCTTCTTTTAATTTTGTCCTCTGAGAAGTGTGTATTCATCTCAGATGCCCATTTCTGGATTGGGTCTTTAAATTTGAGAGCCCTAATATATCTTAGTTCTTTATATATTCTAAAGAACAGACCTTGGTCTGATTGCTTAGTAGTTAGGATTTTTTCAGAATGTGTGGATTGTCTTTTTCACTTCATTGACAATTTCTTTTGACATGCAGAAACTTCTCAAGAAGAGTTGATCCCAGTGGTTGATTCTTTCAAGTGTTTCCCATGAGAATACATGTTTGTTCATGAAGTGTTTGCCTACACCTGTGTCTTCAAGAGTTCCTCCTACTTTCTCTTCCAAAAGATTGAGAGTTTCTCTTTTAATGTTTAGATCTTTAATCCATTTTGACTTTACCTTAGTGCATGGTGATGGACCTGGGTCAAATTTTAGTTTTCAGCATGTACAGAGCCAGTTTTTCCAGGACCATTTGTTAAAGAGGACATCTTTTTTTTCAATAAGCGTGTTTGTCCCCTTTGTCAAAGATCAGGTGCCTGAATGTGTTCTTAGATGCCTCTGCATCTTCTAATCTATTCCTTAGATCTTCAGGTCTATTTCGTTGCCAATACCATGTTGATTTTATCACAGTGGCTTTGTAGTATAATTTCAAGTCAGGAATTTTGATGCGTTCTGCCTTGTCTTTGTTGAGCAGGATTGCCTTGGCTATTCTAGGTTTTTTTGTGGTTCCAAACAAATTTTAGGAACGATTTCTCTAGGTCTGGGAGGTATGTTGGTGGCAGTTTGATAGGGATTGCACTAAACCTGTACAGCAATTTTGGGAGTATGGCCATCTTCATGATGTTGGTTCTTTCTATCCAGGAGCATGGAATATCTTTCCATTTTCTGAAATCCTCTATAATCTCTTTTCTTAGGCTGTTGTAATCTTCGATGAAAAAATCTTTGACTTCCTGGGTAAAGTGAATTCCAAGGTATTTCATTTTCCATGGTGCTATTGTAAAAGATACTGTTTCTGTAGTTTTCCTTGCAGTGTGTTTGTTATCTGTGTAGAGGAATGCTATTAACTTTTGAGTATTGACTTTGTTTCCTGCTATGCTACTGAATTCCCATATCAATTCTAGTAGCTTCTTGGTGCAATTTTCTGGGTCTTCCAAGTAAAGTATCATGTCATCTGCAAATAATGATAATTTAACTTCTTCTTTACCTATTCTTATTTTTTTTATTTCTCCCTCTTTTCTAATGGCTGTTGCTAACGATCCCAAAACTATATTAAATAGGAGAGGTGATAGAGGATATCCGTGTCCTCTACCTGATATAAGAATAAAAGATTTCAGTTTTTACCCATTTAGAATTATATTAGCCATTGGGTTGTCATAGATGGCTTTTATCAAGTTGAGATATAGTCCATCTATTATAATTTTCTCTATGGTTTTGAACATGAATATGTGTTGGACTTTGTCAAAAGCTTTTTCTCCATCAATTGAGATGGTCATGTGGTTTTTAGATTTCACTCTATCAGTATAGTATATTACATTTATAGATTTTTAAATATTGAACCATCCTTGCATCCCTGGGATGAATAGTACATGGTCATGGTGTATGACCTTCTTGATGATCTGCTGTATTCTATTTCCTAGGATTTTTCTGAGTATTTTTGAGTCTATGTTCATGAGGGAGATTGGCCTGTAGTTCTCTTTTTCGGATAAGTCTTTCTCTGATTTTGGAATCAATATAATACTTGCCTCCAGAAATGATTTTAGGACTATGTCTTTTTCAACTTCATTGAACAGTTTGAGGAGTGTATGGATTATATCTTCTATAAACTTTTTGTAGAATTCAGCTGTGAAGCCATCAGGATCTGGACTTTTCTTTGTCGGAAGGCTTTTTATTATGTTTTGTATTTCATTGGCTGTTATTGGCTTATTGAAACTTGCTATAACTTCTTGGTTCAGTTTTGGTAATTTTTACCTTTCAAGGAATCTGTCTATTTCATCTGTGTCTTCTGTTCTGTGAGCATAACGATTCTAGAAGTAATTATTGATAATATTCTGTATTTCCACTGGGTCTGAGGTGATTTCACCCATTTCATTCCTTATTGCTTGTATTTGAATTGTTTCAATCATCTTTTTGATGAGGTTGGCTAGGGTCTTATCAAGTTTATTTTGTCTTTCAAAGAACCAATTTTTTGATTTGTGGATTCTTTGAACTGTTTTCTTGATCTCAATTGAATTAATTTCTGTTCTAATCTTTGATTTCTTCCCATCTTTGAGCTCTGGGTTTCGTTTGCTCTTCTTTTTCTAGTTGTCAGAGGTACAACATTAGGGTGATAATTTGTTCTCATTCTGTTTCCTAATGTGTGAGTTCATATCTATGATTTTCCCTCTAAGAACTGCTTTCATTGCATCCCATTAATTCCAGTAAGTTGTGATTAAAATTTCATTGAATTGTAGATATTGTTTAATTTCTTGTTTAATTTCTTCTGTGACCCATTGAATGCTGAGTAGGGTGTTGTTTAATTTCCATGTAGTTAAGGAGTTTTTCTGGTTTCTTTTATCCTTTATTTCCAGTTTCATTGCACTGTGGTCAGATAATATGCATGGGATAATTCCTGTTTTCTTGAATACACTTAAGCATGATCTATGGACTATTATGTGGTCTGTTTTGGAAAATGACCCATGTGCAGCTGAAAAAAATGTGTATTCAGCTGTGTTTGGGTGGAGCACTCTATATATGTCCACCTGGTCCATTTGTTAGAAACTCTGGTCCATTTCTGCTACTGCCTTGCTAAGTTTTCATCTGGTTGATCTATCTTTTTGAGATATGAGGGTGTTACAGTCTCCTGTTCATATTGTGGTCTTGGATATTAGGTTTTTCATGTCCATTAAGATTTGTCTTACATAGTTGGGTGCTCCTGTGTTTGGTGCATAGATATTTTTGAGTGTTACCTCTTGCTCTTGAATTTTTCCCCTGACCAATATATAGTGGCCTTCTTTGTCTTGTTTGATCCTTCTTGGTTTGAACTTGAGACTGTCTGAAAACAGAACTGCTAGTCTTGCTTTTTTCTGAGGTTCTGGGGCATGTAGTATTGTTTTCTAGACTTTAAGCCTATGAATGTCCTTTTGAGTTAAGTGTGCTTCTTGTATACAGCATATTGTTGGATTTTGCTATTAAATCCACTATGCCAGTCTATTTCTCTTAATTGGTGAATTGAGTCCATTTACATTGATGGTTATAATCGAGATGTGTAGACTTATGACTCATGATATTTACCTGCTGTTGTTTACTCCTTTTTATCCTTTGTTTAACTGTTTGTCCTTGTTAGTGGGTTCCTTCCATTCTCATTTGTGGAGTTCTGGTTATTGTAGTCTCTCTCTAGAACATGTTTCGGTAGTCTGCGTAGGGATGGCTTTGTCATCATGAAATTCTTTAGTTGTTCTTTGTCATGGAAGTATTTCACTTCTCCATCAAACTTGAAAAAGAGTTTTGCAGGTTATAATAGTCTGGACTGGAATTGTTTTCATAGAGGAGTTAAAGAACTCTGCTCCATGCTCCCCTTGCCTTCATAGTTTGTGTAGAGAAGTCAGCTGTAATTCTAATGGGTTTTCCTTTGAATGTGACCTCCTTCTCTTCTCTAGAAGCTTTCACTATATTATTCTTGTGTTGGATTTCTAGGATCTTGACTATTTTATGTCTCGGTGTGTTTTTACTTGGCTGGAAGTTATTTGGTGCTCTGTATGCTTCCATTACCTGAATGTTTGTTTGTTTCCTCTTATTTGGGAAGTTTTCTGTGATTACTTTTGCCCATATTCTGTTTATATCATTTGTGTTGACTCCTTCATTCTCATTTATGTCAATTAATCTCACATTGTTCATCCTGGCATCATCTTGCAGGTGATATATTATTTTTTCCTGCATTCTCATTGTTTTTAAGAGAACCTTTCTCACCTTTTCACTAGCTGCACCAATGTCCTCAACATCTGAAACTCTGTCTTCACTTTCACTCAAATGATTTTGTAGACTTGTGATCGATATTTTTAGATCTTCTATATCGCTTTGATTCTGCTTTATGTGTTCTATTTCTTTTCTGTTTTGCTCCTTCGAAGAATCTTTCATATTTCTGATCTCCTCTATTTTTTATCCATGTCTTCTTTAGAGGTAGCTATTTCTGCAGAGTTTCTTTCAAATAGTTTTCCCCCATGTATTTCCAGAATTGATTCTCTACTTCAGATGCTATGATTTCAAAGAATTCTTTTTCTATTTCAGAAATTATTTCTGCTTTGAATTTCTCTTTAATTTTCTGCTGTTGTTTCTTTGCTTCCGATGCTGTTAATTCATACGTTTCACCTGGAATAGTGTTCTCTGCACTTTTTCTGGGTGGGCATTGGGATTACTTCATGTGTTTCTGGATTTGCTTCATTACTTCAGATGCTATGTATTCAAATATTTCTTTTTTTATTTCAGGTGTTAGTTCTTGTCTGAGTTCCTTTATACCTTTCTGCTGTTGTTCCTTTGCTTCTGTCTCTGTTAATTCATTCATTTCAGCTGAGCTAGTGTCCTCTGCACTTATTGGTGGACTCAAGGCCTGAGATTGCATTTTTCTCCTTGTCTTTGTCATTTTGTATAGCCCTGACCTCTGACCTTTGGTTTAGAGCTTTGGTGCAGTTATAACCTTGGTGTGTAGTGAGATTCAGGTGCTAGTCTATTAAGTTTGAGGTTATCCAGCTATACGTGGCCTGGATCTAGCTGTTGTGTTCAGTTCCTTTTTGTTGCCGCTCTTCTGGCACAACTGTGAGCCTGTGGTTCCCCTCTGTTGGATCCCTCATGTGGGGAACTCTGGGAAATATAGAAGCTCTCCCTCACACTCACCAGGCCGGACGGGCATGGATCGAGTGCCACAAAAGTCATACAAATTCTCGCTCCTGTGGCAGGCTTAGGGGCAGCGGCTCGGGAAAGTTGACAGGCAGGCCTGTCTGGGGTGTCTCAGGCAGGTCTCTGGTTAGGATGTCTTGGGGCCTCTGGATATCACTGAGCATGCAGGGAAAAGCCAAACGCTCTCCCACACACTCACCAAACCATACTCACATGGATCAGGTGCTCAGAGAGTTAGAAACGTTCTCACTTGTTCAGCGGTTTTGGGGGTTGGGCCTCCAGGGAGTTACTGGGCATGTCGGGCTGGATGTCTCAGGCCAGTGGCTTGCTCAGTGTGCTTTGGGGTGGGGTCTCCAGATTGTGCGGTGTGTGGGGAGAAACCAAAGGCTCTCCCACAGACTCACCACACACTCACTGAAGCAGAATGCCTAGGGAGTTAGGAAAATTCCCATTCGCTTGGCGGGTTTGGGAACAGGGGCTCTGCGGAGTTGCTGGCAAGTCGGTCCTGGGTGTCTCAGTCTGGTAGCTCACTGGGCGGGCTTGGGGGTGGGGTCTCTGGATAGTGCGCCACGCGCAGAGAGAAGCCAAAGGCTCTCCCTCAGACTCAATATACACTCACTGAACTGGGATGCTGAGAGCTTAAATGTTTGAATAACAGAATATTTCAATAATACATTAAAGCTCAAATCACTTATCAAGAAGATTGTTTTCAAATTTGCTATTTGTGTTTAGTATGGAGTTCATCATGTCACATCATCTTATGAAGGTGCCTTTGTTAACTGGCTTTTGGGTACTATTACAAATACTTGTGATAATCAATTTGTAGAGATAAAATGTTTCTTGTGACTCACAGTACTGGAGGTTTCAGTTCTCATTGCTTTGAGTATATGGGGACACAGCACAGCGAGAGGAATTGGCAGACCAATCCTGTTCACCTGACAGAGGGAAGGAAAGGGAGTGACAGTGAGTCATCAGTCCCATGACCCCTGAAACATCTCCAGTGGCTTAAAATCTCCTAAGGAGCACTACCTCCTAAAGGGTGGGTCATCTCTACTAGTGCCAAATTGAAGAACAAACCACCCATCAATGATCTTTAGAGTATAGTGAAGATGCAGACGATGGAGGCATTCTACCTCTCAGATAAACCACTCAATAATTGTACCCAGTATGCAAATTGACATTTCAATTTAATATCATTATAAATTTTTGCAAGGAAATTTATGTGATCATGAAAATTGTCAATGTTTCTTAAGACTTTGTTCTTAGAAAAGAAGGTTATACATGAATATCTCAGAGCTCACACATATGAAGGTCCATTTAGCAGCAGGGGTAAAGAGAACAGGTCAACATCAGGAAGTAATTTCACCCCCAAAGTGATAACAGCAAACGTCTTGAGTGAAATAGTAAAGAGATCAATTGTGATATCTGGGAGAAAAATTGAGAGAAGAGTTAAAGATCACTCATATAAAAAACTAGTAGAATAATGATTCTAAACATTTCTGCCTATTTAAGTTAAATACTGAGCCAGACAGCTGCACTTTCCTTTTGATAGCCACAGCTACCTTTGTAAAAAGCAAATTCATTGCTATAGTTTGGATAAAGATGTTATTCCAAAGTGTCCTGAGTTCATTGGTGGGGCTTTTAGAGGATGATTCAAGTGTAGGGGTGTTGTGACGCTCAGTGGGATCTGCGGACACTCTGAGTGGCTGAATATTCCATTCAGAGGTGTGGGCCAGTTGGAAGATGTGGGTCCCTTTGAGGATATTTCTCTTGCTTGGTATCTTGGCTTTCTGCTTTCTAGCTGCCATGAATTGAAGAACTTTTTTAAAATTTTTCTTCTATGCCATTTCTATCATGGAATCAGATGACTGAGTACTGAACTCACTGAAACTATGAACCCAATAAATCTCTTCTTTTATACTACACATGGCATGTGTCTTTTCCCAAGAGTAGTAAAGCTGACTACATCAGTCACACTCCATCAACTTCCACGTTGATGAAGACAAAGTAGAAAGACACAGACACAATGTAGTTACTCTCATGAAGTCCATCTGAAAGCTGCATACCAAGTTTGTTCTTCTTTATTGAAAGCCCAGGGATGCTTAAAATTAGCTTCTGCTGAGGCATTTCTAGACTAAAACTGAGTAGCAGGCAAAGGTGTGGAGCTCTGGCAAAACCCAAGGAAATTTAGAGCTAAAGATTAGATTTAGATTTCCATTCTAAAATGAATGGAAATCATTGAGTCCTATGATTTCCTAATCTTTTCCTCAAGGATACAAACTGGACAAGAAATAAAGGCAGTTTCAGATACTAGATTCCCCCAGCTCCACAGTTAGGATTATTCACACCTTCCTGTCTCACCTGTGAAAGATGGTGGAAACTGAGTAGATCAAGTTGGAAGCACAGGCTAAGCTCTGGCTAGTGTGAAATTTATGCTTTGTGCCTTGAAGGTTCCAGTAAATACAGTGCCTACAGTTCTTAGATATCTCATATTTATTTCAGCTTCTTTCACATGGTACCAGAATATCCCTGATATCTATAGTTTTAGGAAACTGAAAAACATTGCCATTTCAAGGGAAAAAAAAAAACACATAGTTAACATAGTACTGAGTAAAGGAAAAGACAATAAAATGTTTCCTCAGAAGTTAATTTGCCATTTGTATGTTTACAAAACAATTTCTAAATACTATAAATTTTGGGTAAGTGAGCTTCAGACAGTTTTCAGCAAAGGCAAAGTGAAATAACTTTGACCATTTTGAGGTATGTGGTAGATCCCACCATCTGTCCTGATGACTACCTCTGCTATAGGGTGAATGTTTCTCTCATAAACACCATATTGGGGAAAAAAAAAGAAACACCATGTTGGAACCTTCATCCCAGTGCACAAGTGTTGGGAGATCAGACCTAATGCATAGTGATTAGGCCACGAGAGCATGGACTTCATGAATAGAGGAATTCTGTCATCATAGGAGTAGGTTTGTGTTTGCAGGAGTGAGTCCCTTATAAAAGCACAAGTCCTAAGAATGCACTGATACAAGGCTACAAAGGAGAAGACTTTCAAAAAGATCTTGAAACATACTTAGTATACATCATATGACAATTTCTTTAAGAGTCCTAAAAACTTTCACAGCTTTTTGAGATACAAATCTCATACCCGGTTATCACTCCAAACAAACCAACAGACTCTGTTGGACTTCATTGCTGTATTTTCACATGTGTATTTTCTAAGATGTCTCTTATTTTCTCAGTTGAAATAATATACACATATTGCTAATATCTTCCTTAATGAAGGGTTGAAATATATGAAAAATATAATGCATAGATGGAAGACTAAATTATCGGTTTCCCAGGCTTTCCATCTCTTAATCCTTTATCTTTCAGTTGATGAGAAGTAACAGGTAAGCCAGCAAAAACAACAAGGAGGGAGATAGGATAGCTAGGTCCCTCTGCTAGTTCTGCCAGGAATTAGCTGAATGGGTAAGTCATGTTAGCTTGTCTGTATTAGTTTCCTTCTCCTTAAAATGATGATGTAGGGCTGGCCAAATAGTTCAGTGGATTAAAGCACCTACAAGCAGGTGCAGGGGCCATGGGTTCAATACCCAGGCCTTCTGTGTCAGCCCCACCCCTGGGGGGGTGCTGAGGTAGCAATTGAGACTGGACGTGGTGGTATGTGCCTGTAATCCCAGCTTTTGGAAGGCTGTAAACAGGCAGATCACTCTGAGTCTGATCTAGTAGTGAGACCTCGAACACTCTGTAGACCCTTCCCTAAAATACAGAAGAAAAAATACCATGATGGAAAAACAGTTCATTTCTAAGGAGGTTTTGTATATGATGGGGCTAGCTGAGCTAACTTCTGAGACTTTCCAGCTCTAGCACTCCTTGAACAGCTTCTTAGTTTTCAACACTGCAGTGAAGCTTTCCCTATCTGGTCCAAGTACTTTGAAGGAAGAAATGTAAATCTACCCCCAGATTCTGAAAATGAGTTTTTTTTTTCTTCTGTATAGCTATTTTTTACTGGTTGATTTTAACTTTATTCATGAAACAAAAACAATAGAATTAACTATTTTAAACAAAGTTAAGTGCTATATCCCAATTGAATCTACAGAAACAAGTAGAGGAAGTAAAGGATATGTAATGTGAAGTATAACTTATACAAACCCACCTCTTTGAAGCCTATAGAGTCCTTGATTCTCTAAATTCCATTTAGAGAGCATTTTCCATTATAGATAGAGATAATGTGTAGAAATTAAACACATTTCACATATTTCTGTATATGCGTGTGGGTGTATGAGAAAGAGAGAGAAGGAACAAATGTATATTTTATAGGAAGTAAAATTAGAGTACCATTTGTCTTTGGAGTTATGAAATCTACCAAACTACTGAATGATAATTTTTTTAAAAACTATGGGCTGGGGATTCGGCTCAGTGGCACAGAACCTTCCTGATAAGCATGAAGTTTTGAGTTCGAGTACCAGTACAAAAACATCTGTGGTTACAAAGTTTTTATTCTAGTTAGAAAATGAAGCTAGTTGTTTTCCTAATGAAATTACTAAGGTTTTGAGTCAAATAGCTAAATGATGTCTCATCTTGTTTTTATTGGGAATTTAATAATTTCCCAAATTTGAAATCTTAAGAATGTATGTAATGTTGCTTCTTGGGAAGTTATTTTAGGGGCATGAACTCTAATCAAAGATTCTGAGATTAATGTTGATAAAATTGTAAAATATGTACTCTGTAACTTTCTCCCCATAGTTTTATTGAGAAACAAATAGCAGTGAGTCAGTTTCAAATCCGATTAGTAGGAAAGTTTCAATAATTAATACGTTGCATATTGTCTTAGTGGTTATTCATTGTACAAGATACAGACATGATATCCTGTTTACAAACACTATTAGAACAAATCCTTCTATTCATTGAATTAAGAGAAAGTAGCTGTATATCTATCCTATTTTGAATATATAGATACAAAATGTTCCTTCTTTTGTATCTCCTTTTTTGTTTAGTTTTGTCATTTAAATGTTATAGGTGTGTGAATTCAACAAAATAGTCCAATATTCCATAGTAGTAGTGGGTTATCCGTAGGACTGGCAATGTCAGAAGTTGTTGGCTTGAGCTCAGCATACTAATATGGCTTTATTTTTATACATTGTTTTTTATAATTTTCTGATGAATGGTTAAGACCAAGATAAAGCAAGACTTATATAACAAAAAGTGTAGCTTTTGTATCTGATAAGGTCAGTCAGATCCCCTCAGGATTTGTCCTGCAACCCTGTACCACAGTTTATAGATCCTTTCTCAGTGTCAGACATATGGATGAGTTACAGCCATTGCTTGAACAATTTGCTCTCCGTGAAATCCTGAGAGAATGTTTTCTCTCCATATGACTCTTCTTAGGCACATTCTACATTGTCAATCACTTTCCTCTGTGACCCCATAATCTCCTTGATCAGAAAATTTGGGATACCATTGAGTTACAGGAAGTTAACAGTACAGGTTCTCCTATGTCCTGAGTTTTCACTCACCTTGAAAAGTTAGGGCAAAAATGTTGGCTGTCCTTGTAGCCCTTCTTTTTCTCTAATTTTTGTTCTGCAAACTTAAGTTTGTAATCCTCCAAAAGAGAAGCTTATTGTTATTACCCTACAACCTAGGCTGTTGAACTTAACCTCACTGTCTGTCTGAGTATCAGACATCTTAGGCATAATATGGAACATGTATTTTCCATCAAGTGTT